>JAJMJJ010000287.1:0-14887 GCA_030568955.1 Geotrichum siamense (nom. inval.) | reverse complement strand
TTTATCAACATAATATTTTTTGTAATAGTAAAATATATCTCGTACTGATTTTTGTTTGTTGTTTAGTTTTCGTTATAAAAAGTTATTTGGATAATCTGATAGCAACATTGAGCACCTTTTGTTTTTTATTAACCTAATTGGGCCACTTACACCCAACTCTAGGAAATAACATACACACACGCACCTTTTCTCTACAATAATATCAAAATTAAAATAATGATGATAATAATAATAAAAAAACAAGCAATTACATGAATAATAATAATATAAAAAAACAACAACAATCATAACTAATATTCACTATGTTTCTAAAACTTAATTTCCAAGTCGGTCAATTCTTTAAACACTTCCCTTGGTAGACTATACTCCATCATACCTGCAAAGATCATACAACTATTGGAAATTGTTCGCATTTCACGTGCTGTCAACTGTTGTGTTTCATTCTGGTATTCGGCCATGTTAAATTTATTATACAACTCCTTACAACATGACATGGCCATAGTCAAAAGAAGTGGCAAGTTTCGTGCAACTGATTGATTCAATGACCCAATTTGACGTGCTCGTTGTCGAATCTTGGTCGTGTCTATTACTGGTTCCAACACAAGTATATCCAACTTATTAATCGCTTGCAAACATCCATAATAGTTTTGTTTAGAATATTGTTCCCATGCTTCAACAATTCCTAATAATGTAAAACATGTCTCACGATTTTCGGGAAGAACTTTCTCCATCATACTGAGATTGCTTTGGTAAATTGACATAATATTACGTGCCAATTGAGCTGGATCATCCGTGGTGTAATTGACAAGTCGGTATGCATCGCTATGGAGGGAAAAGCCTAATTTGGCAACGCTAAGCATTTCACCCAACGATTTGTTAATAATATTAATGGTCTCATTGTAATCCTCTGATAATTGATATAGCAAGACAGTATCAGCGATTCTGCCATCCTCCTCAGCTTTAATGGCAGCTTGTTGAGTGATGGTATGCAAGTATTGTTTAACGTCTTCAAGATCTATAAGTAACAGACGTTCTTCAATGGCCCCAGGTGTTCTTGTTCCATTTTCCTTAATATCTCCCAATAGTCTTGAAAACTCTCGTGTTTCAAGTACAAGTTCCCTAAGTGCTTCATGACATAAGCTCAACTGCAGTCTTCCTCTATTTCCATAAATGTCTTTATTCAAACAAATAAGAATCAAGTAATCCACTGCATTAACTGGTGATGTTTGTCTGAATTCTTTCGTATAAGTACCAATTAATCGAGCAAAATTTAATTCATCCTTACCATTGACAGCATTTAAGAGATGTGTGGCTAGTTTCTCATCAGTTGAAAATGGTCTGAGAAGTCCATAGTATGTAAGAGCAATAGCATAATGAACAGCATCTACAACTGAAGTTTGATATACATATGCAATGGCTTTTTCATACAATCCTACCATCATCAAAACTTGACAATAAAGGCCAGGTGACTTATTCTCTGGGTTAAATTGTTTCGGTCCAAAACTTGTTATACTGGCTTGTAGATTCTTCAATGTATACGTGTCGTAAGTTGACGTATCAGAAGATGGAAGTTCTTCTGTGATAAGTGACAGATGAATCCAGAGCCAGTCTTGCGTAGTTTCAATAACACCTGGGAAATTTTTCTTAAATAATTCACATTTTCCAATAATTCTGAATAAAGCATATTTGTAAGGATCGGCTTTATCTTCTTCAAACAATCTAACAAAATCATTAAACTCTTTTCTGATGTTTTCAAGAATAGTACCGGTCAATGTTCTAGTCGGTGAATCGACATATGCTTTGAGATACACAGGGAATGCCGATCCTAATTTCTCAAAGTACTCTTTGTTCTTTTGTGTGAAATCCAGTGCCTCTTCAATATGGCCTGCTCTAATCAAGAAAAAAATAACGGCCCAAATAGGAGCGTTATTGACAATTTCGACTGATGATTCTTTCCATTTTCCATTTTCTAAAAACTTGAGATTCAGATGTGCTATAATTTTATTCAACACTTTTGGAGATCCACCAAGTTTAGCTTCAATGGGATTTCTAGAAATGGTTGTTTCAATGGATTCTAAAAACTGAGTTTCCAAATATCTTTTAGAACCATCCACAATTTGTTTCCGCAAATTTAACGCTTCAATTGAATTGTCGTTGTTGATATCTAGATAGGCTTTAATATATTTATGTTCTGGAATAAAAGATGTAGGCGAATCATGAATCATGATTTTGAAAATCTTCCAGACGTCTTGCAACTCTTGCGATCTCACACCTGATCCACAAGTTTTTGATACTTCATGAAATTTCTCTAAAAGTGGATATGAATTATTCAACAAACGAGCTTTATTGAGTTCGGCAATGATAGTAGCATACTTCTCAGCAATTTCCGGAGAGTAAGAAGTAAAAAGAGAAGAAAAATACTCGTCATTAGAAGAAGGAATTTTAATATCATCAAAATCAGGAGTGAGAAGCGAAATGGAACCCAAAATTGCACTACCAAGTGTATTTTTAACCCATTTGGGCATCATCTTTGCTGGATGCTCCCTGTGAAGATTGTCATCAGGAGCAACCTTGGATTTTCCTGAAGACAACCCAATTGCTTGACAAATCTGGGCTTTTCTAGTATCCCAGTTGAGAGCAAAATTTTGATTTAAAAGCGCGTCAAAATCATTGGAAGAAGCAGTAATTGCATCTTCAACAGAAAGAATATCACTTTCCTCTTTCTTATTTTTCAGATATCCCTGGAATCCATATTAGCCCGTGTGTTCAACAATAAAGTAAGAAAAAAAAAATAGAAAAGAAATAACATACGGTAATTTCCAATTCGGAAGCTTGGATCTCTGTTTGCTCATGTTGGATAGTATTGATGGCTTGTAGTTCAGATTGAATATTTTCCGCGTTGATACCACCTCTTGAGAATAAGTAATGACTACAAATAAAAAATTAGTTTCCAAATAATATTTTACCATCACTTTTTTAAACAACATACGCTTTGGTAAAGTTGTCAGCAGGTAAAGCCTTGCTTAATTCGCCAGCTCTCCTACGAATTTCATCCAAGCCTAATTGTATGGTACCTAAACTTGAGGAAGAATTTGGTAGATTTCTAGAAGATTCAACCAATTCATCCAATCGTACCGTCATTACTTCCTCCTGCTTCGCTGACGGCTCCGGTTTGGCAACTTTGTCAGCTGTAACAATTGACGGCATATTTGCTGCAGATGGGGGGTTTTAAGTGTTTACTTATAACAATTGATGTTTAGATCAGTTGTGGGATAAACAAAAAAGTTTTTGGGAAGTTTTGAAAAATAAAAAATAAAATAAATAATTAGGTTTAGGGTTTATACCGATTTTTAATTTCGATTATGTGCGAAGAATTTATTCAAGATGGAACAAGCCTTACTTAAATCTGGCACTGTTTGTATACGTTTCTGAACCCATTGAGATAACTTCTGCTGAATATTGAGATTGTTATATCGTGAATCAATGAGAATGATGGTAGAATAGTCTTTTGCATGACGTACTGAACGACCAACACATTGGTTAACAGCTCTCATACAAATATTTTCATAGAAATCTTGAGCTTTTGCTCGCGCTTGAGTTTGTGAACCACCCGATTTAATGACTTGAGACTCGATATATTCTCTTTTTGCAACTAGTTCTGCTGAAAATGCGTTAGGAAATGGAAGTCCAATCATAATGACACCACGGCCTAAATCATCAGAGAAATTGATTCCTTCTGACAATTTTCCTCCCACAACAGAAAACAAAATTGCACCTGTTCGTGATCCAGGTTCAATTCTATTTTTTTCAATTTCATTTCCAAATTGATCAAGAAGAAATTCTACTGATACATCGCTTGTTTTGGGTTCCTTGAATACTTTCTTGATACTCTCCATTTCTTCGATAATAGTTTTTCCATTTGAAAGTCGCGTATTATTCCAGGTAGAAACCACAAAGTCAAGATATGAATATGAAGGGAAAAACACGACCACTCCATGTGGAATATTTTTCATACAATCTAAAACTGTTAGTCCAAGATGTTTTACCATAAGAACTGAATTTCTTTGATTAAACGAGAAATTGAAATCTTGACCTGAACCTGATTTTCCAATTGGAAGAACAACTAAATTGTCATCTGGTATGATATGGTCACAACTGAATTGCATTATTTGTGATTCATCAATATAAGGGAACAAATAGTTCAGGTAATCTTCTGTTGGTTTCATTGTGCCGCCAGCAAGAATAACGCATTTCGATTTGTCAACAATTTCTTTGAAAGGGAAACTCGGATCTAGTAAAAAATATTCAAGTTGTAAAGTTTTATCGGCACCTCTACCATAGGTAAACTTCCCTTCCCAAGAAGGATTACTTAAAGCCATAAGAAATGAAAGAACTTTACTCAAAACCAAATTATTTCTAGAATTCTTTTCTTCGTCTGAAATCTTTTCAAGATAACTTTCAACTTTAAAATATAATTTTGTTCTTTTAATAAACTTTTCAATTTCGTAAGAATTAATCATGTCCAAAGTTTTAGAGGTCGAGAAGATTTCAGATAGTTTAATTTCTTTACCGGGTGCAGTTTGCGCAGGTGATTTGTTAAGAGAGTTTTTCATAAATTTTTCAATTTCTTGAACGGCCTTGATGAGCATTTCTAGTTTAACAAGATTTGTTCGTTTTAATTTGTTCTGAAATTTTTTATGATAAATTTGTAATCCCATGAGAGAACTTTTTACCTCTGATTGAGTGATCACAATCGAGTATAGAGAAGAAATGACATCTAGAAGATTATGAGCTTCATCAATTATCACAATTGAATTAGTCAAATCTATATTCAATGATTCTCTTGCTTCCTTTTGCAGCAATAGCTGATATGGAAGGGCCACAACATCACACCAGTCAACAGCCTCTCGGGCTGCATAATATGGACATACGTGTAAGTCTTTCCCTAATTCTGCCAAATCCTCAATATCTTTGATACTAGCCAAGGCTTTAATTCTAAATTCACGTTGAAGAACTTGATCTGCAGGCTCCCTTGTATTCATGTAAAATTTACATCTTGTTTCCGACTTTTTAGCCATATCATGACATGCATCATTCATTTGCGATACATTACGATATTTTGAAACTCTGGGATGTATACACAAATTCTTCCTCGATGACAGGGATATTTCTTTAGTTGACTCATGGGGAAACTTTTCGGAATTGATAGAGGGTGGGAATTCAGGTAAACGTAATTGGCCGACAAATTGAGAAAGCTGAGAGTGTGTTCTAGATGCAAAGTATATTCTTACCTTATCTTCTGGTGCCTTATCTTCATTAGTCTCTGTTACACCATCTAACGAAGCAAGAAGAGCAGCAGTAGCTGGATCAAGAGCAGAAGAAGAATCGTCTTTCAAGAGATAAAAATCGTCACCATCAGCTTCGTCAATTTCAATGTTTTGCCTCTTAACTCTTTTCTGAACCGTTCCTTCGATATTTTTCAATTTTAAATCTCTAATCTCTTTCTCTCTTGTTCTTCCCAGTTTTTCTTCAAACTCTTTCAACCTACCCAACATCTCTTCCTCTCGAATCTTCTTCGAATGTTCCACTACCCATTTTAGTTCATTTTCTGACCCTTCCATAACTTTATTCATTTCAATTTCAAATTTTCTTCTGTTATAGTCTCTAAGCCATGACATGGAACCGCATATAAGTGAAAGAGTTTTGCCTGTGCCCGTAGGTGATTCAAAAATTCCAACTTTTTTCGATTCGAGGGTTGAGTACAAGCTTCGCATGAACTGAAGTTGAATGTCATATGGCTTATAGGGGTGGTTAAATTTTGTTTCCTCTTTGACTTGTAGTCGTTCCTCGAGGGTTGAAGCACTGAGATCGGGCATTGTGTCTTAGTTTTGATGAAATAGTAAAGACTAGGATTGGGGATTGGGAAAGAAAACAATTATTTGTTTTTTCTCAGGTACGCGCGTGTGCGTGTATTTTGCGGCGAGACGCGTTAATTACTTTCCAAATCAAGCAACTAAAAAATACGTTCTCCCTTCACAGTAATTGATTAGTTCAACTACATAGGCTTGTTTTTTTTTATTCTATTAAAATAATTACCTAGGAAAAAAATATATATTTATTTAGGCAATAATCACTTATGACATAAATAGAATAATAATAATAAATACTTAAGCTCCAATTCCTGCAAAGATATAATAATTTCATCATCATTTTCGCTATTTTCGTTTCTCAAATCTGCTCTGTATTACTCACAATCTCTGAAGAAGCTGGCTCAGACTTGATATTAATTTTCCCATGATTTATGTACAAAGTTTTTCCAATAGGAATATTATCAAATTCTTCATCAGAAGAATTTGGGTCCGGCATATGTTCAGCTTCAATTGTGGGGCAACCAACAGAATCTGGTAGTTCGTCATCTATTTCAGGTCTTGAAGATACTAATGTATTATAATTATCTTTTTTAACATAAGCCAATAGATATGGAGATGGCTCATCTGAGCATTCGGAATGATAACCAAGAACTTCATCCATATCTACCTGTGTTACAAATTCATCGTTATACTTTCTCCATACATTTTGTTCATGATCCTTAATGTATACCCAGTAGTGACCATATTGAGGAGAGCCATGATGGTATAATACAGCATGTAAAATATAACCGTATCTTTTATAGTTTTCATATTTTGAATTGATCTTAAGTTTAAGTTTTTCTAGTCGATTTTGTAACTCTGTACTTGTGTTAGCACGATTCAGTTTAAATAATATATTCATTGTTGTATATAAAGGGAAAAGTTGGTTCATACTTTCAGCAGTGTCAGAATGAGTTTTATTCAGAACCTTCATTAATTCAACTATAGAAGGATCTAACGTTAAGGAAGTGTTATTCTGGTTTTCTTCCATCCATCCAGTCACAGTATTTAGTGCTTCTTTCACGGAAACATCTCTATACTAAAATAGTTGTTAGCAAACTTTCAAAATTGCTTTGCTAAAAAAATTAACAATCAATTTTAAAATCATACCTTTAAGAACTTTGCCAGTTGCGATTCGCACTCATCATATGATTTTTTAAGTTTAGAAACCTTCTGTCTTTTCTTAACCATTTGAGATCCATAAGAGTCCATATATCTGTCCATGTATAATACTTCAGGAATTTCCAAGAAATGATTGTTTTTAATTAAACCATTTTCTCCATAGGAAACGCGAGAAATCTGAATGTGCAGAATATTAGGGACTTTTGAAATTGTTATTGTTCGACGGACTTTGACATCGTTAATTACATGAACTGTTTCACTCATAACGTCATCAAGTAAGTCATAAATATCTTTCTGTTCATTTAAGACATTTCCGATCAGGACAGAAAATAGTTCAAATTTTTCTCGTCTATTGCTACCCGTCTCAGGATTTATAATGACCTGTTTAGTTGTTCCACATATTGTGTCTTTGACGACATCTAATTGTTCATGATCCTTGTCTAACTGAGTCGAATTTAATCCAGCACATATATTGAACAATATACCTGCAAAACACTCAGTAACATCTTGTTGTTGCAATGTTAAAGAATCAAATAATTTTGAAAGCTTTGAAGAGTCAGTTGTATTAGTTGAGTTTAAGGTGCCTAGTTTGAGATCTATATTATTTTCACCTTCCATAGATCTATCCATTTCTTTTTCATACTCTATTATGGGTGCCGATTCATCAAGGATCTCAGTTTTTTGTTGAGAATCTTCAGATTTATCCGAGTACAGACTTTTTGCCTCTGTGGAACTAGTTTCAAAACTATTAGTCGATGGCGTAGTTCCATTTGATTCACTAGATTGATATTTGTTTTCACTTATAAAAGTTGAAACAAGTTTTATATCAGGGACAACATAAGACTTCTGAGAAGACATCATTTCGCGAAATAAATTTGCTAAATTAATAAGAAAGTCTCTACCACTAATGCTTTCTAAATTTGAGCAATTCCGACCAAAAATTCTTCTAGTTGTGTCAAATTTAAATTCGAACTTAGAAGAATCTATTACTTGTTTTCTTAAATCGTTTAATGTGAATAATATTTGAATTATGGAATTCAAATAACAAGTATTTCCCAAATTTTTTAGTCCGGTAGGTTCAGTTCTTTCTGACAATTTAGTATCAGTACTGTACGGTAATGTTTCATTATCAATATTGTTCTCTTGTAAAAATGTAGATTCTGACTGGTTATCCAAATTATTACAGTCTTCAAGAGGTGGAGAAACTGGTGAAAGAGGTATCTCAGTGACAAAATTTTCCCCTGATTTTGAACTATTATTTTTGTTTAATTCATGAAAAATAACTTGAAATGCTCTTTTAAAAGCAGGTTGTCGGTTAGGATCATCTTTTACACGAATATCATATATTTCTGTAATTGACGGCAAGTCCGCATCCTCCGAAACACCTAAGAGATTAAATGCAGTTTTGACATTAGATGAATCGTTTGTTTCGGCAACAGCAGTTTCACAAGCTTCAAAAAGCTCTTGTTTTCTTAAGTAATTAGATATGATATATAAAGCACGATTAAGATATTGGAAATCATCTATGTTGGATGATTCAATTAAAGCATAATACTGAGACAATATTTGCTCGGTATCATCACATTGAGATGGTAATTTTAACCAATTGTAGGCATCATCAATTGACATAAGTCCTATTGTAATGAAATTGGTTAAAATAGCATTTTCAGTTTCTTTAGCAATAATTTTAAGAGCTATCAAATGACTCGAGCGAGTTTCCGGGCATTCTTCGCATAAAGCTTTAAAAGTTTCTATAACAATATCAGGATCAATCTCTTCAAAATTATTCTGTACTCCAAAATGTGCAAAAGCTTGTTGAATCATTTCAGGTGTTGCCGCTTCAACTTCAAATTTCCCAATAGCAATTTCAAGATCTCTGGAATCACGATCTAAAGCAATTGCTTCAGCTGATTTAAAGTATCCTATTGCATTAGGTTGATCTCGATAGACTTGAGATTGAAGCCTTGAGTAGATCAAATTGTCGTTGAAGTCTTCATTAGCTCCAAGAGCAATATATGCTGATTCAATAGAAGGCTTTTCTCGTTTTGTAAAATCGGTATATTTGTTGGCTTTCAGTACTATAGCAAGACTTGGAAGTATATCTGAAAATTCATCTTTGTAACTATCACTTATCTTGTTTTTGATGTATGTGAGTTCATTCAAAAGGAAAATATAACTTTTTTTGAGAAAAAAGTCATTGATATTATTTGAATTGCATACATTTCGTGGAGTCCATGTCCTTGAAATAGGATCATGAAGAAACTGAAGTTTTTTCAAAATATTCTGGCCGATTGATATTTGGAGAGCAGGATTATTATCCTCAATAGGTAAACCACCAAAAATAAGGGTTTTCTTTATGATTTCAAAAAGGATTTGGTAACACTGAAGTGGAGTTGGTTCTGTTTGTTTCTTTTTTGAAACATAGCTATTATATTTCTCAGGTTCGGATAATTCATAGGCACGAGCTCTTGCTTTTATAGCTTCTGGAGTAAATTCAGCCAAATCGGTCTCTGAAAGGATTGGTTTAAAGAAAATAAGCGTTAGCATTGAGTGAGAAGATGAGCAAAGAAACGTATAAGATATAGTTAAGTCATCTTTACGACATAAATTCTCCGTATCCTGGTTACTGTCTTTTACAAGATAGAAATCGTACATTTCTCCCATCCCAAGCTCCATGTCTATATCCAATTCAATATAGAGGTGAATAAATGAGACTTGGTCATATAGTATACAGTGGAAATGGCTACCTTTATTACGCAGAGAATAGAACTCAACATTAGGAATGTTTAAAATCCCGATTTCGAAAGGAGTTTGTCTGCGAGGGGCAGTTCCACCATCCAAAGGTTTCAAGTCAAAGTAGTTGCTTCCATAGAGGTAATAGAGGATATCTTTAATGATACGATGAGCTGATCTCCCTCCATTATGACCACTTTCTCCAGACATGATGACAGGTTGCTGTGAATAGGATAGTTTGAAATGACAAGTTAAAGAGTCAGAAATGTATACAGAATAGTGTTAAAAGAGAAAGGAATATTGAGTGGTTAAATTATGTAATTACAAAGGTGGGGTCGTCAAAACATGATGTCACAAGCTTAGGTTGTGTGGCGCGTGCTTGAGTGTGGGAGTAATTTCCACAGTATGTACATAATAACTTTTACTATGGAACATTTACACACATAGAGTTACCAGTTATAACCTACTGAGTAGGTAAACAGACAACAATTGAAGGTTCAAATTGTAAATGACTTGGTGATGAGACGCTCATCCTTTAAATTCTTTCAATGTGTCCTTGATCGATTAGCAATAGACTCAATTGGCTATGTCTTAAAAGATCTTACCTCAATGACTTTTTCAACATGTCGTTTTGTAATTCGCTTTTCATTGGTCTCATTTGCTTCATGTTCTGACTTTTGAAGTAAACTTGAAAATTGGTTAAATGGAGGGGTGATATTGTCAAATGAAATGTAACTTACGCTTCCAGAAACAAGATATAATCTAGATAGAGCTTTCGAGACACGTTAATTACTGCAATAAAGACAACAACAAAACCACTTACCAATGTGTCAGAATGCTTTCCTATCGGAGCACCATCAGTATAAGTCTTAATGGAACGTTTGAATGTGCTTTTAGGGTAAATCTTCCCCATTTCACGCAACTGAATTAGGCGTAAAATGTGTCCCTACTTATATTTTTGTTAGGTACAAAGCAAAATAATACGGGTTTCTGCTGAAATCTGTTTCTTTTTTACTTTTTGTCTCAGCCGTTTTCAGTAGGGTAACATGTATTTTTCACTGGAATGTTTCAGTTTGGAATGTATTCATAGCAGATGAACGAAGTCATTATCGTAGATAGTAAATGGCTGATAAATGAATGCCATTGTATCATTAACGGAATGACTATTATATACTCCACGCTTACATATATAAAACGCACATGTATTTGCTTACGTTTTTTGTATAGAGACGCAAGTGTACATAGATCTAAGCACAATGGCATTACCCTTATATTGGAATGTAGTGCACAGCCGCGTTACTATGATTTTTCGGATAATAAGAAATATTTCAGGGGCTTAACAGTGTAGAGAATATGCCTGGATGTATAGTATTCAAAATAAAGGGTACGCACACGAGACAGATTGAGCAGTAAAGGTGTTCTATGAATTGTTCTTTATGTCCAAATATTCTTATTTTGGACTAGTTGTTATCATATATAATGTAATTGATGATTATAAATAATGCAATTATAGAACAAAATCGTTAATTTGGATAAAATAATGAATATCCCGACGATACAACGATAGTGAAGAAACGTACATTTCATGGATCCTACCAGAAAGTTCCGAGTAAATCAATATTTGTAATCGTTATATAGAAGTTAATTTAGCTCATCTAAGTACCAATATCACTAATTATACCACTATAATGAGGCTTTACCGTGATATTAATATAATATTATATTCCACTTACTGTCTTTCTCTGTTCAAGTAAACCCGAAATATCAAAGATTTACTCTATGCAATCCCTTTTCTTCTTCCTTTCTTCTTCAATTCAGTAATTAAACGACCTTCTATTTCCATTTCTTTGGTGATATGAGATTGCTAAAACTTCCGAAAAACAACAAAAGTGCACGGTATGTCAACCATGACCTGGATGGAATTATTCTGTACATTCATGTAAAAAAGGTACGCATTGCTTCATATCTTGTTTTATTCAATTTGTTATATTAACGATTATAGGCCAATTTATTGGTTCTGACGAGAAACAAGAAGCATTTTAATCCTTATGCCGTTGTTCAAGCTAACAAGTGTCGGTTCTGTACCCCTGCCATTTCTAAATCAACTGATCCAGTGTGGGGATGTTCGTTTGCAGTTCCGCTAAATGATTGGACTACGAATGCTACTATAAAGGTTGTGCTTTGGAGTAGAAAGAGATTTAAAAAACAGTATATTGGAGAAGCTAGAATCAGTGTCAATGATATAAAATTTACTGAATCGTTGTCTACTTCCATGGAATTGGATCTTTTCCGGTCATCTTCAGTAAGTAAAAATGCCAAGGTGGGAACGTTGAGTGTTGGTTTTCAATTATATGGAACGGAAAATATTAATTATCAATCATATTGGTCAGAGTTCATAGACCAATTGGATATTGAGCAGGGGTATCAAACAGATGCCTCCTGGTCAGATGAAGATGATGAATTCGAAGATTCAGAAGAAGAACTAAGTCCGGTAGAGTATGACAAGATTGTTCGGGGCTTAGGGAATCTTAACGTCAATGTAGCAACTAATAGTGATCTTTCGGATATAAGTGAGGATGAAAAGGATATCATCTTACAACCAAGCGATATTGGCGATCTTTCACAGGTTGAACGCAAAGTTTCTCGACTAATTCCTAATTCGTCAAATCTTTTAACCGTTCCAACTGCCAAATATAAGAAACGACGGAAACTTCGCATTAAATCTAATGTACCTAGAGGTTACTATGAATTTAATTCGCGAAGTTCAGTTGTTGGAGTATTATATTTAGAAATTGTCGGCGTTACAGATTTACCTCCAGTAAGGAACATCACGAAAACTGGGTTTGGAATGGATCCTTTTGTGGTTGTGTCATTTGGCAAGAAAACATTTAGAACACCATGGAAACGACATACACTTAATCCAATTTTTAATGAAAAGCTAATGTTTCCAGTATTGCAGCATGAAAAGTCGTATTCTATTAATTTTACAGTAATTGATAAAGATCGAATTACTTTGAATGATTTTGTAGCAAGTACTGATTTTCCGGTAAGTACAGTTCTTAATACTGCTCCACCACCAGATCCAGATACCCTTCTTTATGACTTGGATTCATTAATTCCAAAATCAGCTGAATCTGGGGATGAAACATCAGATGAAATAGCACCACCATTACTGCCTACAACTCAAAAACCAAGTAGAGATGAAACGGATTCACCGAAATCATCCCTTTTCAGTTTAAGTACAGATGATCGGATGGAGCCTTTTGAATTGCCGCTTACATTAAAAAAGGCGAAATATGAAGAAAAACATAATCCGAAACTTTACATCAAATGTCGATTTCTACCATATGCAGCACTACGGCAGCAATTTTGGCGAGGACTGATTCAAACATTTGAATCAGATGAAGTGGAGACATTAAATTTCTTTGAAATATCAGAGTTTCTTGAAACGCTTGGTTCTACATTGTCAGAGCGTACTATTAGTTCATTTTTCGCAAGATTTGGTAAGAATATGAGTGATGATGAATTGACAGTGGATGAGTTAGTGATATGTTTGGAGAATCAGATTCTTAAAGATACAATTAATCAAGAAAAATCTTTGCATGAGTCGTCGGATCATAATTCATCACAACCATATTCAGATTATATTTCAGGACTTGATGATGATGAAGATGAACAAAAAGAACGTATGATTCAATTGAATGCATGTCCATTTTGCAATTTACCTAGATTATCAAAACGAGCCGAAATAGATATAATAACACACTTGGCTACATGTGCAAGTCAAGAATGGGGAACTAATGAACAATTGGTTATGGATAAATTTGTTACGTCGAATCAAGCCCGTAAAGGATGGTATACAAAAGTTGTTTCTAAGGTCACATATGGGAATTATCGATTAGGAGCTAATTCGGCTAATATTCTTGTTCAGGATAGACTGACAGGATATATTCAAGAAGAAAAGATGAGTGTATATGTTCGACTTGGGATTAGAATTCTATATAAGGGGATTAGGAGTTCGAAGAACATGGAGTCGAAACGAGCGAGAAATATGTTAAAGAATATGACTGTTAAGCAAGGAAGGAAATATGATAGTCGAGCATCAGTAAGAGCAATTCACCCTTTTATTAAATTCCATAGATTGAATATGGAAGAAGTATTGGAACCAGTTGAAAATTTTAGGAATTTCAATGAGTTTTTCTTTAGAAAGTTAAAGCCAGGAGCTAGAATACTGGAGGCACCAGATGAAGAGATGGTATTAGTGTCACCAGCCGATTGTCGATCAACCTATTTCCCAACTATAACGAAAGCTACAGAAATCTGGATCAAAGGACGAGATTTCTCAATAGAACGACTGTTTGGTGACGCATACCCTCAATATGTTGATAAATTCACCAATGGCAGTTTGTCAATATTTAGACTTGCACCACAAGATTATCATCGTTTCCATATGCCTGTTTCAGGTGTACTTGAACAGCCCAAGACCATATCAGGAGAATATTATACCGTAAACCCTATGGCAATTCGATCCTCACTTGACGTATTTGGTGAAAATGTTCGAGTGCTAGTCCCAGTTCAAACCAAATCATTTGGCCTAGTAATGATTGTATGTGTTGGAGCCATGATGGTAGGCAGTACGATAATAACAGGATTTGAAGGAGATTATCTCAATCGTATGGACGAATTGGGATATTTTAAGTTTGGTGGAAGCACATTGGTAGTATTGTTTGAACCAGGTAAAATCAAGTTTGATTCTGATTTGGTTAATAATTCAAATGAAGCATTAGAAACTTTGGTAAGAGTTGGAATGGCCATTGGACATTCACCAACCATTCCACAATATGAACGACATGATATTGTTAGTAGTAAAGATATTGAGGAAGCTAAAGTTAGAATTGCTGGTGAACCAGTCAATTAGAATGATTTATTATTATTATTATTATTATTATTATTATTATTATTATTATTATTATTATTATTATTATTATTATTATTATTATTATTATTATTATTATTATTATTATTATTATTATTATTATTATTATTATTATTATTATTATTATTATTATCAAAAACTACTATGTATATATTTAATGAATGTACCAAATGTAGGTGTACTTACT
>JAJMJJ010000286.1:0-23626 GCA_030568955.1 Geotrichum siamense (nom. inval.) | reverse complement strand
TTTTTTTTTTTTTTTTTTTTTTTTTCAATACACCAAAATTGATTGACACTCACATCATTGAAATCTATATTTACATATTTGCATTACAAATATTTCTATACTATTTCAGCAATAACACAAGAGGCTATGGGATCACGACTTTTACTTGATTTTCAATTTGAAGATGAGTCGAATAATAGAGTAGTACGACGTGGACGACTGAGATTAGACGATCAAGAACCGGTTGGTCCACGTAAGCCACAAATTGGAAAGAAAGTGTATCGCAAATGTTATTTGCGACAACAGAAGCAAAAGAAACTGAAAAAAACAGCAAGATCAAAACAGCAATTGGATGAGAGATCGAAGATCAGTAATGAATTGATGACAACGGCGACAACGTTAAGTGTTGGAGGCGGTGATGCGGTTAGAAAGAAGGTGGTGGAAAGTGAAGAGTCTGTGTATTGTACAGAATTGTCTTCTGAAGGTTATGATCAATTGACGCCTTCTTCATCAATGTCATCTTCACCTCCACCTGAGAAATAGATCACCACCTATATATTATCATCTATATAGTCTACACCGTCGATGAAGAAGAAGGTGATTTGTTTTGCCCTTTCATTTTCTTCTTCTTTTTCTTCTCCTCCACCCTTTTATTTATTTATTTATTGATTGTCAATGACCACTTTCTCTATATTTCACAGTGCAATAAACACACATTTTTATCCCCAAAACAAAAGTGTAGCTCATCATAATAAACCCCTCTCCCCTTTCTTGTGTCTTTTTTAAAATTAAGCCGTGCAAATGGAAAAATATAACTTGGAACTTAGAGTCTACAACAATAGGCACAGGTACACACAGTGTGGAGTAATATGGTGATGATTTGTATGAACTATTTTTTCACAATTGAACAACATTTGCATATTTTCTTGAAAGTCTACAAACAGAGAGTATCTGCACATATGTCCATAGTTTAATGGATGTTGTTGGAATAGGATGTAGTTGACAAAGGATTCAGTATTTTATTTTGTCATCTATGGACTGTAACTAGCAGGTTTAGGGGTTTACCAAATTGGGGTTAATAGTAGTTATTTAAAAAAAAAAGGTTATGTAGTTTCAATTTCTTCTTATATTTTCTTAAGAAAAACTTATTCATTCGCTGTGTGTTCTATTCTAATAATAACAGATCAAACCATGATTCCATCATACCTAGAAGCCACTGCATATGGGGAGCGTTACCAATTGCAACAAACATCACCAAGTGAAACCACTAAACGAATTTACAACAAGTTGGGGAAACCAAAGGGGAAAGTAACATATAGTAATGAAGAAGGAGATATAATAAATGAGGGACAACAACAACATGGTGAAAAGATGGGAGCAGGAACAAAAATTATGCCATTGGCATTGTTTCCTTCGAGATCAGTGGCACAAAGGGAAGTTAAAAAGTGTTTGGCGCAAACAACGGGATCGGTGGGGGTGGCAACTAAAGTGCCGTCGACGGTGAGAGGGTTTCGAGATGATTATGTAGCTCCTGTTGGTACTTATGTGTATAGTCCGAATCCGAGTGATCATGAAGAGGAAGAAGAGGATAACGATGAAGATGATGATTATGATAACGATGACGATGATGACGATGATGATGATGACGATGATGATGATGACGATGATGATGATGATGATGATGATGACGACGACGACGATGATGATGACATCAGTATGGCATCTAACGATTATGATAGTACCGTTCCGAAAAAAGAATCAAATCCTGGTGGACTACCTGAACTACCTTCAAGATGGGTTAAAAATGACCAAGATTTAGCGATATCAGTACGGGGTAAAACAGTAATAGCCAGCTTTGAAAGCGTTGAATCAGGACAAGATATTCATACGTTCCGAACAGATCATCCAATTCCTGAAATTTGTGGCATATATTATTTTGAGGTCAAGTTTTTAGAATGTGCGCGTGATACAATAATTAGTATTGGATTGTGTGCGGAAGATTCGTTGATGATTAAATTGCCTGGTATGGAACAGTCTTCGTGGGGATACCATTCAGATGATGGCAAAACAACAACATTCCCTAATCAGAGTTATAAATTTGGACCATCGTATGGCAAAGGAGATGTAATTGGATGCGGAATTGACTTCACCAAGAAATCCATTTTTTTTACCAAAAATGGATTACTATTAGGAGATGGGTTTTCCAAACCTTCAGTATGGGAAGAAAAATATTACATGTTAAAACTATATCCTTGTATTGGATTTAAGTCGTCATCGATTACGTTTCGAGGGAATTTTGGTGAAGATTCGTTTTTGTTTGATATTGGATTGTATTTAAGAAATCGGAAAGATGTGCTTTTGGAGAAGATTAAGCAGACAGATATTTGTACGAATAGTAATGAGGGAGATGTTTCGGGACTTATGAAGAATTTGGTGGCGAGTTATTTTTCGTATTTGGGGTATGTTGATACGGGGAAGGCATTTGAGGAAGAGACATTAAAGGAACGTGAGATTGCGGGTACATTGGGATCGCCAGTCCCAGCTCTTATTGATCCCATTGAAACTGATCAAATTGTCGATCGTCAACATCTCAAAAAGCTTATTCTCACAGGTCAAATCGATGAAGCTCTATCCCACATTTCCCTGCACTATCCAGAAATCGAAACCGATCCTGAAAGTACCATTTTCTTCAAACTTCAAACCCTTAAGTTCATTGAACTTGTTCGATCATTCATCACATCCACCCCATCATCATCACAACCTACTGACATATCCAATTTCGATCCCTTGATATCATACGGCCGCTTACTTCATAACCAATACAAATCAGATCACCGCCCCGATGTCCAATCTTACCTATCCCAAATATTTTCTCTCATTGCATACCCTGACCCTTCTCAAGAAGATTCTCTCTCTTACCTTCTTGACTTGTCACAAAGATCAACTCTTGCTGATGAACTAAATTCAAAAATATTGTTACTACAAGGTAAACCTTCTGAAAGCATTCTAAGAACAATTACCTCTCATACAATGGATTTGCTATATGAATTACAAAATCAAGGAGCTCCTGATGTTAATATTTTGAACTTACATAAAGATTTTTTGTAAGAAAAAAAGAAAAAAGAAAAAAAAAATGTAAAAGTAATATATAAATGTCGATATTTTTTTCAACATAAAGAAATAAAATAATACAATATGGAGAGAATTTATTAATTTTCCTTTTCATACAGAGGCTATGTTTAAATGTAAAACATATATATATATAAAAAGTGTTTATTACTATGTACTCACATATTCCTACAATCCAAAAAACCACCAAAAAAAAATGTTCAACTTACATGTCAACTAATCATCATCACGAGGATCACCATATTCCCAAACACCGATTCTATCTTCTTTAGCATCATGTTCCAACTCATGCAAATATTTCAAGGTCTTGGAATATATTTCATTCTTTTCCCATCTATTCAAATGTTTTTGGCTCTTAACAAATGTGTACCCATCGGCAATAAGTGCTGCATTGACTGAATCGTCAGCTCCCTTTGAATCGGCCGTGAAAAGTGTTACAGATACTGATGATGATCCAGGTGGGGAATCTACATTGGCTACTACTTGCTTGTTAACAATGGTTTCTCTCAAATAGTCAACAAAATCAGTGATGTAGTCAGTGGGCGATGCAGGAGGAAGCTCAATAAATGAAAGCTCAAGAACTTTGGCAAATGGTGGAATTGTCTGAAGACTAAACTGGTTTCCAAGGGGTCGTAATTTAGCATAAGGAACGGTCATAACTCGTCCCGAGTCAACAAGAAGTGTCGTATATTTATCTGCAGCTTTATCAAAGGACAAAAGCTTACCACGTGCAAAGGACCCTGTATTATCTAGTACAACAACACCTTCATTTCGGTGTGGGGGTCTAGGAAAACTAAATTGCATAGTATTAGCCGCTGCAAGATGGAACCCATTAAGATTCGTCATAAGATGACTATACTTATGACTATCAGCAGATGTACGGTAGGAAATTTCTCCATCCTTTGAAACACTAGTGATAGTGATATCAATATACTTCTTAGCAGCAACTGGTGTAGTTGTAGAGCCTGATACAGAGGAAGTAACAACAGGTTGAACTACTTCTTCTTCCTTTTGATCATTATATTCTTTCCAAATTCCTTTCTTAGCTGCCTGAGCCTTTTCTTGTGCTTCATACAATTGATCCTCAATTCCAGAATGTTGCGCAGAGTATTCATGAACTTCAGCAAGACCCTCCCTTACAAGAAGAACTGCAAGTGTATCATGGCTGTTAGGAACTAATACTGATCCAATAAATCCACCAGTCTTGTCGACATTCGAAACCGTAAATTGAGTTTCTCTTTGATTGAGTTTCTTAGAAACATAATCAAGCGCCTCATGTCCATGGGGTTCTTGAGGTCTAGGAACTCGAACACCAGAAAGGACAAGAGTCAAAATCAAATTATCTTTTGGTGAATGAATACGAAGACGACCACCAGATGAGATATGATCAACAATACCTGAAATAGATCCATGTCGTTGAAGTGTAGCAAGGAAACCTTTAGCTTTATGCAAATTTTCGGAAGCATCAACTGTCCTATCAATAGGTGCAGGTTTCTTCGAGTGCAAACCTTTATTACTGGCAATTGCAGCATCTTCCTTCTCCAATAATTCATCCCAGTAAGGTGATCTATCATTATCATCTTTTCGGTGTCGAATAACAGTAGCATAACCAGCTTCAATCAAAGTAGCAGCAATGTTTTTGTCCATAAGAGTAATTGTAACCAATGGTCGTTCTTCAAATTGACCAGAAGCAGGACGTATAGAATCAACTTTGACATGGACCTTTTTGCCAATAAAACGCTTTCTAGCAAACTCCTTGGCAATAGGAGCATAATCACCTCCAGTAACATCAGTCTTTCTAGGAGCACGGATAGAAGTCAACTGTACCGTTTCTTCCTTATCATCAGGATGTCGAATAACATATGTATCAGAAGAAATAACTCTAGAAATAACAGCTTCATAAGATAAACCAGTTAAATCATAATTAACTTCAGCTAAATCCTTCCAAAGATACAAGCGAGCATCTTTGGCCTTTTTCTCAGCAGTACGAAGAGCAGTCATATTTTGAGCTCCAATCATTTGACTTTGCCAATCAGCAACAGAAGCTAAACCAGCTTGTAACAAGAAAAGAGCAATATTTCCAACAGGATGAATGACTTCAACAAGAGGAAGATCATTATTTGCTTGAGCAATGAATTGAGCAGTAACACCACGCTGTAGAAGTCTTGATTCAGTGAAGTGCTTAGCAGCATCCCCAAATGGTTCCGCAGGAGAATCAGGAGAAGCAGATCTAGGAGTTTTAATACCTGCAATCAATGCATGGGTCAAAATATGATTGCCCTTATTTTTAATAACTCTCAATTGAATTCGATCTCCAGCAATGACCCTCTCGACAACAGCAGGGTAGACTTTGTTATTACCATAAAGCTCTTGTGGGACAGTTGACTCGACATTAATTTCACGAACATTCGGGTTCCATACACCCAATTCCTTTTCCTTAGCCTCTTGTTCAGCTTCTTTCAACTTCTCAATATGTCCTTCAATTGCATCTCTCGAATTGGCATCATCCCTTAACTTGACATTGCCTTCACGTAAACTTTTCTCAATCAATGATTTAAACACAGGAGCTTCAATATCTCCGTAATCCCTATTATTAATTTTATAAAGCACATGAACGTTGACTTGTTTACCAACAAGAAGTACCCTTAAGTGCTCTCTAGCCTCAAACCCATAAGTTTCATTTGTGTTCAATCTTGCTGATGTAACATAAGCAAGAGAAATCGTTCTACCAGTGCTGAGCCCAATGGTATCTCCTGAAAGAACAGTTGAAACCTTTGCAAGGAAATTTGTAGAAGACATAATTGGAAAAATAACTGATTTTTTTAAAAAAAAAATCCAATGGAATTTAATAGAAAAGGAAGAAGAAAGAATCAGATCTCAGAATGAAAGATCGATGATGTGTATTTTTCAGTTTCGATCCCCCGCTTTGCCCAAATGTTACTATTACAAAGAACAACAAATAGAATTAGTAATATTCAGATATTGCTGAGTAACATCGTACGTACAAATTTTTGGATCAGTAGTAATATGCGCAGGAATTTCTATTGAAATTATTGATGGTGTAGATTCCAATAAGACATCAATGTAATTGAAAGCGTACAAACAATGTCAGTAGAATTATTGTATACTTAGTATGCTATGTAAATGATGATGACGATCACGTCAGAATCATTACAGTAACAAAAGCATTACTTAATTGCTGAGTAGAGCAATCTTTGCGCTGCTTAAAAAAAATGACAGCAGAAAAAAAAGTCGAATTACCCGGTCTTCCGTGAAATTTCATAATCGAGCAACGCGGTGGGTAACAACAATTTTATTTCCAGCCAATAAAATCGCACTTTCCGAGACCTGCCAACGTTTCTTTACATACAGGGTAGGGGTATTACATACAAATTATTTTTTTTTTTTTTCAGTTTTGTGTGCTCCTATTTTTTCTCTTCTTTTTTCCCTCTTCCTCCAGTCCCTTTCACTACACTCTGTGAATCCCCAATTCTCATAATGGTCGTCCCCCGTTTAGTCCCCTCAGTCTCGCGCTCGGCTCTCCGTGTCGCCCGTCGTTCCATGGCCTCTGCTGCTACCGCTACCGGTACTGTCAGGTATGTTTTACTCAATGTCTTTCTGTTTGTAAAGAAGAACAACTTCGTCAGAACTTGTCGATATCAACTTCACTACAGCTGGAATTGAATACTCCAATATCTCCTAATGGAATTACTTGGTAATATACATTGCATTCGTTTTGGATATTATATTGTATTTGCTTATTCTTCCCGCACTAAGTATTCTAGAAATCGCCTTAAATGAAAGAAAGAAAAAAAGTTCACAGCTAAGACTTCTGATTGGCTCACATCAAAATGAAAAAAATTCCACCAAGTTGACAGTTCTCTAGCTCATCCTCTTTTTGAACAAACATAAAACTATACCTATCTTACATTATACTAACTAATTATTTGCTAGATCTGTCATTGGTGCCGTCGTCGATGTCCAATTCCCCCAAGATAACCTTCCTGCTATTCTTAACGCTCTTGAGCTCAAGAGAGACAATGGTGAGAAGCTTGTTCTCGAAGTTGCCCAACATTTGGGTGAGAACACTGTCCGTACTATTGCTATGGATGGTACTGAGGGTCTTGTCCGTGGTCAACCCGTTGTTGACACTGGTGCCCCCATCACCATTCCTGTTGGTCGTGGTACTCTTGGTAGAATTATCAATGTTATTGGTGAACCTATCGATGAACGTGGACCTATCGAGGCCACCAAGCACCTTCCTATCCACACTGAACCTCCTACCTTCGCTGAACAATCTACCTCTGCTGAAGTTCTCGAAACCGGTATTAAGGTTGTCGACTTGCTTGCCCCTTACGCCCGTGGTGGTAAGATTGGTCTCTTCGGTGGTGCCGGTGTCGGTAAGACCGTTTTCATCCAAGAGTTGATTAACAACATTGCCAAAGCCCATGGTGGTTTCTCCGTTTTCACCGGTGTCGGTGAAAGAACCCGTGAAGGTAACGATTTGTACCGTGAAATGAAGGAGACTGGTGTCATTAATCTTGAAGGTGAATCTAAGGTCGCTTTGGTCTTTGGTCAAATGAACGAACCTCCCGGTGCTCGTGCCCGTGTCGCTTTGACCGGTCTTACCATTGCTGAATATTTCCGTGATGAAGAAGGTCAAGATGTCTTGCTTTTCGTTGACAACATTTTCCGTTTCACCCAAGCCGGTTCTGAAGTGTCTGCTCTTTTGGGTCGTATTCCTTCTGCTGTCGGTTACCAACCTACTCTTGCTACTGATATGGGTGCCCTTCAAGAACGTATTACCACCACTCAAAAGGGTTCCGTCACCTCTGTCCAAGCCGTCTACGTCCCCGCTGATGATTTGACCGATCCTGCTCCTGCTACCACTTTCGCTCACTTGGATGCCACTACCGTTTTGTCTCGTTCCATTTCTGAGTTGGGTATCTACCCCGCTGTCGATCCTCTTGATTCCAAGTCTCGTCTTTTGGATAGCACCGTTGTTGGTCAAGAACACTACGATGTTGCTACTCAAGTCCAACAAACTCTTCAATCTTACAAGTCTCTTCAAGATATCATTGCCATTTTGGGTATGGATGAATTGTCTGAAGCTGATAAGCTTACTGTCGAACGTGCCCGTAAGATTCAAAGATTCCTTTCTCAACCTTTCACTGTCGCTGAAGTTTTCACTGGTATTGAGGGTCGTCTCGTTTCTTTGAAGGACACTGTCCGCTCTTTCAAGGAGATTCTTGAAGGTAAGTACGATCAGCTTCCTGAAGCCGCTTTCTACATGGTTGGTGGTATTGAGGAAGTTGTTTCTAAGGCTGAGAAGCTTGCCTCTGAGTAAATCAGTTAATTGGTTTATTAATATAAAAGGTTATGTTTGTTATATATATAAATATAATTTTGTGCACATGCTCTTTAATGAAGATATAAATATTTTTTAGAAATATATTTTGCTGAGCTCGAAAAAAAAACCGATAAAAGATAGTAGAAGGTGTTTAGAACATTGGGTGTGTACGTAGTGTATGTACTTGTAGAGAAGTCAGTATTGTTAGAATTTGGCAACTCTTGAATAACAAGGACATGATAAGGCAAGGTAAAGAAATAAATCGTTACATTTTCTGCTTCCAATAATATTTTTTTTGTTATTGGTGACACGGGTTTTTTGAATTACCCAAGTTCTATTTCTATTCACAGGTCTAACTATTGATTTACATAGAAAACACATTTTCTATTATTTTTAGGTGGTACATTTAAGGGATCTTGGTGGTATATATTAGTAATATATATCCCGGATTGTTTATCTCCTTCCATAAACATTCATTAATACGTCTCAATGAAAGACAAAATTAATACCAATGTTAATGCCTTTTGTGTGTGTTTTTTTCTTTCTTCATTTTCTTGGTTCAATACAAAGCATACAAGGAAATACAATAGTTATAAAATTATATTGAATCTAAACTCGTCATTATAATTGTTTCTTTTTTCTTTCTTTCGTTATCTTATATGTATTGTCAACAAATGATATATGAACTATGGGAATATAGGTAAGACATTGAAAAATAAACGACTATGTATAAATATACGTAAGAATATAAATATTGGCTAATTTTTCTCCTCTAGTTTAGTTATTCTATTGATCTGTTGTTGCTAGATTGTTATTAACCACAGTCTGCTATTCCAAATCTCTATAACAAAAGAGAAAAAATGACAGTATTCAATACCAACAAGCCATCTCATTGCATAACAACACCACCTCGGCCACGTTTTCAATTCCCTACCCACCACCACATCCTAATCTTTTCCCTTTCTTTTCTCCTCGAACTCATCCTTCTTTTCTTTCTAAAACAATCAATTTACGAAGAATATGAAAATCGATTATTCCAAAGAGGATGTTACTCACTCTCTTCAACCACCACTACCATTACAGTTATGAAAATGAACATTTCATGTTGTAATGATGTTAAAACTAAAGTGTTGAAAGAAATGGTTGCAGAAGTTGTGACTAAAGGTGTAGAATATATGGTTTTGGGATTTTGGGTATGGGAAAAAATGGATGTGGTGATTGAGTTTCTTGAAAATGTTAGAGTGTAACTGGAATTTGTGTAAAGTCATAACTACTGGTTTGCTCAAGAGAACATCCTTTCCAACAACGTTGCCATACATTACAGTGTTATGCCTTTTTATTCTCCATTGACTTCAGAGAATCCTGTTGATTTTAGTATTAAGAAAGAAAATTGACTGATATTATTTGTAAACATATTAATAACAAGAATTTTAATAAAAAAAAAATATATCATCATAGATAACGAATGACTAAAAATAAATTGTGATTTGCCAATGAAGTGAAATATAATAAAAAAGAATGTTTACGTAAGATATGTGTAAAATAAAGGGTACCCTTTCCCTACCCCGCGGAATAATTCTATGATTTTCGAGAAGAAAACAAACCAATACTCTCACTCTTTCTCTACAACTCCCGATAATTTGGCCGCACAGAAACTAAAACCCTCCATAAATATCCATTCATTTTTCCCTCTTTTTGATTCAATTGAATTTGATATTTTATTTCTTCTTCTTTATTTTTTTTTTTTTTTTAATTGACAGGTTTTTTTGTATTCGCGTTAATTGATTGGAAATGTCTAAGAATTTGTTGAAACCGATTAGAATTTTGTTGTTGGGTGCCCCTGGTTCAGGTAAAGGTACACAAACGTCGAGATTGTTGAAAGATTTTACTCAGATTTCTGCTATTTCTTCTGGTGATATTTTGAGACAGAATATTAAAGACGGCACTTCAATTGGTATGTTTCTTGATTTATTGGTTTTTTAAAAGATGTTGAAGGATACATTGTGTTTTTTTGGTTTTGGTTTTGTTCTCGAGGGAGAAAGAATAAAAATAGTCACCAACCCTTTGTTTTATTATTTCCTCGAGAAAAACAAGAGGACGAATAAAAACGAAAGACGTGGTAGCCTTGGTTTATTATGATTATTCTTACTAACATTCAATTGATTTACAGGCAAGCAGGCACAAGCCATTATTAAATCTGGTGGTCTTCTCCCAGACTCAACAATGGTCAACCTAATTGAATCCGAATTAGTTTCACGATCTTGGTTAAACCCTCAATCTTCCTGGCTATTGGACGGTTTCCCACGCACCCAAGGTCAAGCCCAAGAACTTGATCAAACATTGAGTAAATCTCATGCAGGCTTGAACTTGGTAGTCGAATTAGATGTCCCAGAAAAAGTTATTCTTGACAGAATTGAAAATAGATGGGTGGTAAGTGTACTTCCGTTGATTTGTTTGGTATCAAATGAGAAAATATTCAAAAACAGTAAATTAACCATTGATTTTTGTTTAATGTAGCATGTCCCATCTGGAAGGGTGTACAATTTGACTTTTAACCCTCCTAAGGTTGCTGGAAAAGATGACATCACCGGTGAACCTCTTTCCAAACGTCCCGATGATAATCCCGTAAGTGTTTCCCGAAATTCCAAATCAAGGACTAGTTCCAAATTACTAACTTATTGGCAGGATGTTTTTAAATCACGTATCGACAACTATAAAGAAGCTACTCTCCCTTTGATCCAATACTACAGGGAACGTGGTGACTTCACCTATTCTATTCAAGGTGAAACTTCAGACATCATCTATCCTCAACTCAAGCAGCTTGTCCTAGAAAAGTTTAGTCTTTGATGATAAAATAAAATATCTGCTGTTAAAAAGTTGAGTCTTTCTTCTGTGTGACTATTCCATTTATAAACTTGTATTTTGTAATTTTCATAGAGAATGAATTATTAATGCATCTATAGAAGAGCCAACCCTAATTATAAAACGAAACAAACAACTTTATGAAGTCAAAGACATTCTCGTCTTGAATCCCTTTCTGGACAATTTCGGAAGTTTAACATATAAATCACCACCAACGTCACAGTCATCCATAGGTGTACATGTGTGTGTACCACATTCTTATAATTAAGTCAGCGATTTTTTCAACAACCAACCAATTCCGTATTTTGGTCTGTTTTTAGTAATAAATCTAAAATGGCATATGATGATCTAATGTCTGACAAAATCTAAAGCTATGGAGATAATTTAAGAATGAAAGGGTAAAGTAATCTCTTTCCTTCGCTAATTCATTCATTCTTTTTTTTTTTTTTTTTATTTTTTGTTTTTGTTTTTAATTGGTTTATTACGTACGTAATTTGGGGTATTTTTGAATGATGAAAAAGAGGTTTGTGGCGGTTGTGGATTAATGGTTTTGCAAGGGAAAGTTGTACTAATGATTACGTATTGGAGTAGTAAGAGTAATAGTAGTAGTAATATCTGTACATAGTAATAATTCATCATTTGAGTGCAATATGCTGATTACCACCGCACAGTTCAAGTGACAGTATTATGTGGACCGCACGTGAAACACACATAACATGTTGCACACATGTCGGAATTGTGGGCGCGACATCAGCAGATATACCCAAAGCGGACATATACACACACACATATGCATAAAAGCCAATTTGAAAAATACTATGAAGGTTTACAGGATGTCCAGATTAATACTAGAAGAATGAATATAGTGGTTCTATTATTTCTTTTTTTAGTTCTAGATCAGATCATTTTTTTTCAATTGTTCCTTTTTGTTCTACAGCTACTACTACTACCAGATCGCGATATATCGCGAATAATATTGGGTAAAATCAAGGTTTAAAAGCACCACCACCACCCCTTGGAAACTGGCCCGACAAAGACAAGTACATTTTAGTACTTACATAGAACTGCTACAGTACCAAGTAGAAGTGTCTATTATCATTAGTACTAGTGTAACAGTGGAGACTTTTATAACGACATCTCATGAAGTATCGCCATTCATAACATACATATTAATAAATATGGCCATAAAATACTCGCATCTGGTCAATAAACTAATTCAGACTTCTTTTTATATTTTTATTTCTGTCTGTAAGATGATATGGATTAATCTGACGATAGGACTCTCATGCTGCCCGAAAGGTATCCGAGCCACTTGTAGCAGCAGATTTATCATGAACGGTATAACAAACCATCATATGCTTTTGCCAAACTTGAATTATCCATGAGCTCACCGGAATCAGTTTGAATTTAACCATATGGTGAAATTGAAGTGGTGGATGTTTCTGGTATGTTTTGTGTGGATAGCCCGGCAAATCATTTATATTGGACAGGGTACGATTGGGGGGGAAATGATTAACCTTCTTGGGAGCCGGAATAGGAATGACGGAACGATCTAGTTAGTAACTGAGAGCATAGATGAATGCAACTGATGAAGATGGTAGACCGTAAGTTAAGGCATGCTTAATATCAGATGGTGACTATGTACAGATGCACGTAAGGGTACATAGAGACAGGGTGTTCAGGAACAAGAACAACCAACGGGTGGAAAAGAAAGGAAAAGTGCCAGTTGATTTTGAAGTTCTGATTGCCAGAAAGGTAATAGTGCTGGATCTGAGCACATGTACCTGCACAAAGTTCATCTTGATATGGCCAGCCGCATTTAAAAAGTAGTAGAACACACTACATATCAACCTATTTTGGTATCTAGAACGGCTGGCAGGCATGTACTGCTCAATGGTCACAACTGGTGAAAACCTATAGGGCGAGTCAAGTCAAAGACCATTATGAAAATCCACATTAAAATCGAACAAAAAATATCATGATATTACGTTTTAGCCTCGATAATTCTTTTTTTTTTATTTCCATTGGGCCTACGGGAATAAAAAAAAAATAGACAGCATGACACTCGTACACACGTGAGTGTCACGTAATCTGCACATGGAAATTTTCAGTGACCCAGATTTCCAACGTTTTTTTTCCCACTTCAACTACAGCCACTAATAGCAAGGAACAACAACAACATGAACACAACGTAGCTATCAATGGAATATGTCGTAATGATCATTGTTAGCGTGTCTGCAGACAAATTTCTAGGTTTTCAAAAGAAATATTCGTTCAAGTAACTCCTGGGTGTACATGGAACATTTCGAATGGAAAAAAGAAAAAAAAAGAAAAAATTATGTTCCTTTTTATTCCAAATCTACTTCCGTGCACCAAAAATATTTAAGTTCGTCTTTTCCTCCTTTTCCCTTTTCTACGTCTCATTCCTTCCCCATTTTTAATCTCCTCGATTATATTACCAACTATATTATTTATTGCACACCATTACAGTAATTATCACTGCATCAGTAAGCTTGTTACTACTAACACAACCATCATATTCAAAACAGCTTACTTATTTCACTCTATTGATCAATCACAATAGCAACCCATCAGTCAATAAATCGATCGATCAATACTTTAATCAAACACAAACTCAAGTACTGTAGGTACTTTTATCATTATTGATACACATTCATAGCACTTTGAATCCAAATGTAAGCACATTCCTTTTTCATGTATTATCTTCATTACTGCAGTTATTAACTATATCTTGTTCACAGTTTAAATGTTGCATAATGTCCGATGATAGCACACAACTGAATTCATCAACAAGGAATAAATCTTCTTCTATGGAGTCTCAGTCGAGTATGAGTTCTTACTCTCAATCCCCTAATAATTTCTCTTCATCAAGCTCGATAAACTCTTGTGATATAAAACCTTTACATGCTGAAGATACTTCTCTTGCTCT
The DNA here is from genome assembly GCA_030568955.1 of Geotrichum siamense (nom. inval.). Classification (NCBI taxonomy): domain Eukaryota; kingdom Fungi; phylum Ascomycota; class Dipodascomycetes; order Dipodascales; family Dipodascaceae; genus Geotrichum; species Geotrichum siamense (nom. inval.). The sequence goes on along the minus strand of JAJMJJ010000286.1, from coordinate 9,356 downwards.
TGTTTCCAGTCCAAGCAATTCTAATTCTAATTCCAGAGCTGCATCACAATCGGATAATGATGCTCTGCGTAGAAAGGCTTATAGGGATCAAAAGCGAGAAGAGAAAATTAGTCTTGCATTGTCGCGTGTAAGTGAAGGTCTATCCTATCGTCAAGCTGCGAAGGAGATTGGTATTTCTTTTGGTACGGTCTATGGCCGTTTCAGAGGTCGTAAGAGTCGTATTCGTGCCCAAGAAGTTAGAATGAAGCTTTCTTTCTTGGAAGAAACAATTATTGAAAAAGTGCTGTTATGCGCTATATTTGTTGGAAAACCTGCTACTCAGCCTTATTTTGTCCATACAGTCAACATCATTCTACAAGCTCAAGGTGAAATTGGTGTTGAAAGAGTGTCTCGTCAATGGTACAGACATTTCAGAAGAAGGCATCCTGCTATCGATGCTCGTGATTTCAGTAGTCTCTACAAACCACCCGCGAAAGGGCTTTCGAATGAATTAATAGCTGCTTGGTTTACTTATTTTCAACGCATCTGCACAAACTTGAGAGTTTTGCCTGAAAACATTTACTGCATGGATGAATTAGGGTTTTCTTACTTAGGTAGTTCTCAATATTCTGCATCTGAATCTTCTGTTTGGCAGCCCACTGATGATGGGTACAACGCAGATATCAGTGCCCCCACAACTAATAACAACTCCGCATCATTAAAAGATATTGCAAGTCTTACAAATACCAACAGTAGTAGTTGTAATTCGAACGATGTCTCGGTTAATTCTGATTGGCAGAATGAATCACCTCCTCCTATTTCTATGGGTGCTCCTCCTCCTGACTTCATGCTTCTTATACAAACTGTCTGTGGTGATGGAACTGCATTACCTCCCTATCTTTCTTTGCATCAAGATCTTGCTGATAAAGTAACGGCAGATTATCCTGAATCTTGGAGTGTTCATACTTCAAAGTCTGGTTGGACTAATGAAACGATGCTTCTACATTGGATTGAGCATCATTTCAATCCCCTTACAAGTGAGAAAGCTAATGGTAACCAACGTATCATTATTCTTGATACTCATGTTGGTCATTTCTCATTACCTTTATTACAATATGGTATGAATCATAACATTACATTTTTGTTTGTGCCGCCACATTCTCAAGGTCTTATGCCTTTTGATGTTCCTCCCTTGGTTGACTTCCGTCAAGATATCATGTCTAATTCCTCGGACTTTCAAGAATCAATTAATAGATTTGCATTAGCCTATAATCAAGTGTTTAATAATGCAAATATCAAAAGATCTTGGCGTCTAACTGGTCTCATTCCTTTTGATCCGACTTTGGTACATACTACTAACAGACCTTCTACGAGGAATAATAAGTCATCATGGACTAATACTCAATCGAACTCAACGAATAGTGATGAATCAGAATCAAGTTCTTCGTCTCAAAGTTTTAATAATAAATACTTACCGTCAAAATACGATCAAGTTTATGCCAATGATCGTCCATTATTGAGATATTTTAAGATTCTTGATTTTAATTATGATTCATTTACTGCTCCTTCTCCTGACCGTCAAACTTCACCGTCATGTAATCTTCCATTATTCCCTGAAAAAGAAGAAGATATAACAATGACAGACTCTAAATCATCTGTTGATGGTGATATCATTAAAGGTTTTGCATCGTTTGATTTGAATTCTTATGCTCCAAAAGCTACACGGGGTGTTAACAGTGAGAGTAGTGACTCTGATGGTTCTTCAAATCAGACAGTTCAATCAGGAATAATCCAATCAACAAATAAGGCAGTGAACGTTTTGTTAAAAAACAAATCGTTGGCTGAGCATTCTATTGAGTATCATAAATTCTTAACGGCATACTTTGACAGGCTTCGAAGTTCATTCAAACAATTGGGTGAACATTTAATAGACAACAGCAGTATTAAAAATGTTACCAGTAGTCTCGATGTTGAGCATTTGAGATTACTGGAGAGTGAGTTGAAAGTTGTGGAGTCGTATAATCAGGAACTGTGTTCTCATGTTTTGAAATCTGCTATAGTTGATGAAACTGTTGCTAACAATCTTAGAAGACGATTAGATGCATTAAAAAGCGAGACTTCTTTAGCAGATTCTAGGTCTACTAGTCTTCCTACACAAGGATATGCTAGTAGTGGTTCATATTCATTCCAAGGATCACCATTAGTACATAGTAACAAGAGGGATATAGATTCCATTGGAGGAAGAAGTTCTGATGAAGGTTTGCCATATCGATGTCGTAAAACTATTGCATGTGAGAATCCCATGGATGTCGCTAATATCAATAATGAACGTGAATATGATAATATTGGACATCGGTTTATTGAATCTAAACCATCAATGACAGACTTCTCTATATCCGGAAAGTCATACTATGAGTTCGACAGTGTAGGATTTTCACATCAGAAACAACAACAATTACAGCAACAACAACGATTGCAACTGCAACAACAACTACAGTTACAGCAACAACAACAACTGCAACTGCAACAACAACAACAATTACAGCAACAACAGCTAATACAACAACAACAACAACAATTAGAACAACAGCAACTCATGCAACAGCAACGACAACAATCTCTGCAGGATAATGAATCTTTGCAGGGATATAATAAAGGAGGACCAAATTGTCAGGAATCTAGTTGTTCGCCATTCAATGGATCAAGTTCAAGTATTGGAAACGATAAAGTCGTTTTACCTCGAATCTTGAATGATATGACGTATTCTGATGGTCCTTTATTACCGCCGTTGAATTTATCTCCTCTTTATTCTTCTAGTGATCATTCAGCTGTACTTTCTAATGGTTCGACGCCTGAAGTACTTACGAATAAATCACGCTGTGATCCGACGAGTTTACAAAAATATTCTCAATCATGGCAGCTGGATAAGTATAAGAGACCCAAACAAGAATCCTGAATAAACGAATCTGTTTTTTATACATATTTATATTTTTTTTTTTATTTTTTGCTTGTTTGTTTACAAGGGATCCTATAATATTTCTGCCATTTGTTTTTTTTTTGTTCATCATACTAACCGTGATTTTTTTTCTTTCTAGAACAAACACTATGCAAATGGTGTGAGGGAAAAAGATCTTTTCTCTTTTCTTTCCTATTTTTTTTTTATTGAAGAGAAGGACATGTGTTTGTCTTTATATCATCAATATTGAAATGGAATGAAGAGGAAAGAGAACAAAATAAAAGAAAAATAAAAAAAATACGACAAGAAAGAAAAAAATGTTTTTTTTTTCTGTTTTAATTTTTTTTTTTTTATATTTTTTTTTTTTTTTATTTATTCAAATGTTGTTGTTTAATACCTGGTATTTATTTATTTATTGTTTTTTTTTTTTTTTTCTTGTATAGAGTAGATCATATTGTCAAATCATTTGCTTCTTTATTATTTCAAATGTTAGCTGTACTTTTCAATGTTTTTAATATGGCATGTTGTAAAAAATATATATATATATTGGACGAAGTTGACCATGAATATTGGGTTACATACAACAAACTGTACACTACTAATGCTATGTACTATTATGGAAAGTTGTGTCCGTATTAGAAAACTTTGTGCTCGATTAGGAAAGATTTTTTTTTTAATTTTTTTTCCCAAGCTGCTTTAACAAATTCACGTGACAAAAAAAGAACCTATCATAGCATTGATACAGGGACTGAAGCAGTGTCCGAATTTATACAAAAATAAACAATGAAAAAATCAAGAGAATAAAAGTATAAATAAATAGTTTACAAGGTGAAGAGATCACAACAATGATGTATATTACAAAGGAAGGGTGGTTCTAGTCTAATAAGAATAATAATAAAAAAAAAAAACAGTCGACTGTAGTTTTAGAGAAGCTATCGAGATATCTTCTCCTTCATAGTTCAAAGGAGTTGAAATTTGCGATGGTGGACTACAAGGTGGGAAAGGGTTAAATATGTTACATAATCAGTTTATTTTTTGCGTACCCAAAATTACCACATAGCAAAATAAAGCTAAAAAAAAAAAAAAAATCGACGCTACTGAATTAACAAAAGATAAGAACGCGAAGGTGACTACAATTGTGATAACAAATTTGTTATGTAATCAGTTTTAGAGCAATTTTTGAATTAAAAGAGAAAAAAAAACAAAATATTTTTACGCCCAGCGTATTATGTTTAAAAACGTTGTTAACACACATTGGAACCCCCCCCCTATAGGTCACAAAATAATAATCATTCTTGCAGTCAGGTATGTGAATCGTAACTATTCGGTCCAGGTATAATAATCATTCTGGTTAGCAATTAAAATATTTATATAAAGGAAGGACTGGAAACCAATGCACGTGCAATGATAATAATAATAATCATTCTGTTTATAGTCCTATATAGAATCTTATAAGTAAATATAAAATGAATACTAACGTAAAAATAAAATAGTCACAAAATAAAACATTATATAAAAAAAGACTGTGTTAAATATTGCCTGATACAGGCTTACAAGGTCACATTTTTTCCTGTGTCTTTTCTTTGCTAAATAATAATATTAATCAGCTGTTTATTCGTTGCGGATGTGGATGGTTACCCTTCCCAGGGGTAAAACCATTACAAACGGACTCAGGACAGGCTCTGGGACTGACTCCACTCGATTGTGCGCGAGGTCACATAAATTATCAGCTTCCCTCCAAGATAAAAAAACAAAAAAGAAGGAATTTTTGTGGAAAATAAAGTAATTAATGTACAATGCGGGAAATAAATATTTTCATGTTTTAATGCAGGATATTTAAGAGGACTTCGTGGCCAAGCTGGTTAAGGCGTGCGACTGTTAATCGCAAGATCGTGAGTTCAATCCTCACCGAGGTCGTATTTTTTATTTATTTATTTATTAAAAATGTTGTTTTAAAATATATTTTTGCTACGTTAACTGCGGAAAATTATCGCCTTCGGATGATACTATCTCCCGCCCCTGCAAATATATATATATATATATATATATATATATATATTTTTCCTTTTGAGACATTATATACGTATTTATGTATGAAAAGTAAATGGATGAATTCTAAAGAAAAGACCGAACAGCGGATTAACTCCTTTGATGATTGCAACGTTAAGAACCCCCTTTGAATGTTTCCCTAACGGCGGCGGCCAGAAAGTTAAGATTTAAGGTTAGTTGAATAAAGAAAAGGGATATGGAAAGGAAACAAACAAATCTGTCTTACATCATATTACTGATGCAAAAAAAAAAAAGTGTAAAAGACATCTATAATTGACATTCTGATATAAAGGTTTAAGACATGAAGATATTGGGAATATAGTCTGTACGACATACATATGAAATACAACTGTTGAAGGGAAAGAAAAAGTGATACATAAGTTCAGACCTACTTGTTTCAGGGCGGGTCCAGTGCCTTGTAGTAGCACCACTACTACTAATAATATTATTATGAGAATAAGGATCTAAAATTAGAAACCTTAAAATTAGAGGAAAAAGGGAAACAACTTCATGAAACATTTGTAAATACACCAACTTCTTCTGCAACATAATGATAGTATCATCATTGATTGATTGATTCAATGATTACATCAACCAAAACCACTACAGCAAAAGAATTAATAAATTAAATTCCAAATAGATGAAAATAGACATTTTATTCGTTAATCTGAAAATCCTTGGGCAACAAAGAACTTCCAGCCGGGATATAAAAAATAAATAAACAACCAGGGCTAGGTTTATACTGACCAATGGAAGTACGTGAAAGAATCAGATAACATCTGAATCAGGAAATGTAAAATCCTCGACATAAATGATCTAAACTCAGAATGTAATTGGCTAATGTCCTAGTATATATTACAATTGGCCCATAATAAATCCACCTAGTTTCACGCATGTTTGTATATAATATCTGTGTATATAAACAGTGATTTTGAATAATAATATTATAATGCAGATAGTTGAAACATTATAATTATTAATAGAACATACATCTCAGCACTATAAAGTTTAGTGCAGAACAGCCGAGGATGTCAAAGGCGATTATAACAGATGCATAAGATATAGTTGTATTCAAGGATAATAGTTGTAATAGAGGAAGGAATTAAAATTTCATCTAATTTCAAAATTAAAACTTCGATCAAATAAACATGTGAATTAATTCATCCAACAATAGTATCATTACTTAGCACACACACAGCAGAAAAATCAAAGATAAAGTAGAGTAGCTGATAAATAAACAAAGAGATCGGTGATGACATAGTCCAATGAAGATGTAGAATTTCGCAGGAACAAAGAGCATATATTTTTTGTCACAATTTGTGTAGAGTTTATAGTAATAACAAAGCATGAAAGTGTCCTGCTATACCTGTTATACAATTACACGATTAGTGATACCTCGTTGCTTTATAGTGATAATAACAAGGGACCCTTTATTTACATCTTGTCGTTTGAGGCGCATTCCTGAAATTTTCATATTTTACATGGTATTTCTTCTGTTTAAACAGGGTTGTGTATACACATTCCGTGTAGCGAACTTATAGCTATGATACAGCAGTCGTTATATAAATAGGCACTGACGTTTGTTCCTGTTCTAAGATCATGGACCAAAAGGTTTGGTGAGCAGAGAATGGTCTATTGTTATCGGAAATAATGTGCAGTGCCACAATTTCTCACATAGCCCTTCATATAGTGGTACATACGTCTGCGCACAAATTCATTTCTTCCCCTGGTTGCTTTTCCTGCCCCTAGACATAAATTGACGTTTCATTTGACAAAAATATATATATCGCACACATAAAAACAACCTTTGCATGATTGACACCACTACCCGGGAATAAATTACATATTTCTATATAACCAGCAACATAGTATGAAAGTACACTATCATGCCCACTAGAATATACAGGTTATTCTATGGCAGAATGGCAAAATAATTTGATTGTATGGATGTGCAGAAATAACCAAATCTTTTGCACAATTGACATAAATACAGAGATAGGTACGTGGATTATAAGGATTTTTGATAGTGTGATAAAAAGAAATGCCGTAAAATGAAAATTTAGAAGCAGGAAGAGTATAAATACTGTAATGTTTCCCTCTTTTTTTCATTACCCCTTTCTTTTTTCTTTCTCTTACCCTGATTTTCATTATTTCTCTGTGGTTCTATTATTATCTATTATTCAGTTATATCATCATTGTACATTCATACATTTATCTCATCACCATTGGTTCCTATTTCTATTTTATTTCATTCTTCGTCACAGCCCTTTTCTTCACATCATGTCTGCTTCTCCATTGACTCCTACCGCCACTAAACTTGAAGACATTGAGTCTCCTGAATCTCCTTCAGAGTCGAAATCTCCTATCACTATTACAACAACTATAGGCTCTGGTGCAAACAAGAGGAAAGAAGTTATGACCCTTCCTTTACCTCCTGGTGCTCTTCCTCCTCGTAAAAGAGCGAAAACTAAGGATGAAAAGGAACAACGAAGAATTGAGCGTATTATGAGAAATCGTCAAGCCGCTCATGCCTCTCGTGAGAAGAAGCGCAGACATGTTGAAGACTTGGAAAAGAAGTGTGTGTTTCTTAGCTCTGAAAATGAACAATTACGTACTTCTTTTGGTGATTTGAATAAGGCAATGAATGAAAAGACTGGTATCTTGGAAGAAAAGATTCAATCTCTTTTGGATGTTATTTCCAAAAAAGAACAAAATTTTGATGTAGCAAAGTTTAGTTCTTCCTTGAAGCAATCCCTTGCTTCAATTTCTATCCCAACAATTCAAGAACCATCTACTGAAACAGCCATTATCAATTCGGAAAACCTTGCTTCGCAATTGAACCTTGAGCCTACTACAGCTTCTTCTACTGTTATTAAAACCGAACTTCCTTCGGATAATATCAGCACACTTGGTAATAATAAAACTATTCCACAAAAAGCTAGTAGCGATGAAGAACACCATTCAGATGCAGGATCATTGCCCAGTCTCACTTCTTCTATTGCCAATTCTCCTACCACTTCTACCCTCGACATTATAATCAAGTCAGAAGACGAAGAAGATAGCCTTAACGTATCATTGAATGATAGCAATGCCAAATTTTCCTTGTTTGGAGGTTTAATGGAATACCGTTCGCATCATCCAGCAGAGGTGATGTGTATTCGAAAATAATACGATCTGCAGCGTCGGACATTTTACCTTCCAATATTTCTAAGGAGAGATCGCATTCTGTTGTCTTCAATAGTTTAGCTTCTATGGATGCTCTTGACTTTTTTAATGACCCTTACAGTAGCATTTCTAACGAATTCACCAATCTTGACACCATGGAAACCTTTGAGGTTTTGAATCTCTAGTGTCCTCATTATACTAGTTTTATTGTGATGAGGTCACTAGGGCTTTACTTTTGCATAAACACATGGGAAAAATAGCATTTTATTCATTGGATATCAATTTGAGTACTTTTACCCTAGGTCTATAATTTTTTTTTTGGATAATATCTTTTGAAGCCTGGCAAGGCAAATGGCGCGCTATATTGGGCAGCGACTGGTCAGTGCCGGTTTTTTAATGATTTTCCTTTGAAGATTTATTATTTCCAAGGTGTTATTTTTACAATTTTTGATTGAAAATTATATTTAATTTCTCTCTATTCTTTGTGGTTTTGCTTTATTAAACAATCTCTATGATTCGTCAAGAACAAGTTTTTCGTTGGTCTCATTTTTTTTTTCATGACTTGACGATTTTTACTTTTTTAAATTCTACCAAGGAAACAAAATATTTATTATGAAATGGTGAACCAAACTATTTTCTAAAAAAAAACAACAACCAGCACAATTGGTAAAAATGGGCTTTGATATATATTCATGTATAAATATTTAGTGGTTCGGTGTATAAGGGAGTTTATTATTTATTTAGATTATTTTTTTTTTATTGTTTTGGACTGAGGATTTTTAAAAGTAGCCAGTTAAAAGAAAATAAGGTGGCAATGGCAAGCCATTAAAAAAGTCGTAGGGGACATGAAAAAATATTAGCGTCCCGTAAAATATTAAGAGAATTTCATGGAAAAATAAAAAAATTACCGTATACATTTGTGGACACCATGGAATCGTTGACTGTTGTTATGCCAATCTATTTTAAATTTAAAGTACAATCATCTGTTCCTACATGTATTCATAACACATATATGTAAGCACATAACGATCAACTCAAATCTCTCCAAACATTACATGTGTGTACAATGGAAATGGCAAGACAACAACAACCAGGGTTAGGTTACCAATCTTTACTTGAAAATTAATAAACAACAACAAAAAAAACCAAGAATTGTTTTTGCAACCAGTTAACAAATACAAACTTTATGTATTTTTTTTTTTTTTTT
>JAJMJJ010000285.1:0-23684 GCA_030568955.1 Geotrichum siamense (nom. inval.) | reverse complement strand
TTTTTTTTTTTTTTTTTTTTTTTCAATTATGATGGGGGCCAAATTTTTCAGAAATCAGTAACAAAACCGATTAATGTGCTATCTATATAGTTTTTGACATTTTAATGCAGATAATTTTACATATTTAAATAGTATTTCTACATTCTATGTATTTTTTTTTTTTTGGTTAGCTTTATTTTGCTATGTTGTTTATGTAATTTTAAGTAATAATTTAAAGGCTCAGACTTTTGTGTCCTGGGAAATCCAAAAATTGTATGGTTTTGTATATCTTTTGTGTTAGCTCGACTTGAGCTATATGTACATAATTATGTGCTTAGTAGTGGTAGGTACATATAAATAATTATATAAATTGAAGACTGCAGTGCTACACACAAGATACCTAAGAATGTAGGTATTTTCTATCTTAACTACCACTATGTTAAACTTGTACTTATAGTAAAAATATTAAAATGAAATGGAGGAAAAACAAGGAAGAAATAAGAAAATGGCTCTTCGTGGTTATTTTGCCTTAGGTACCTACCTTTATAAGTAGTAAGTACTATGTCTTAATTAGTACACAAAATGTCCCAACATTTTAAACGTTGAGTCTTAGACCTTCGCACTATCATGGTACAATTAACAAGTAAGTGTTTTAATGGTTATGTCACATGATGTGGTTAATAACAAGTTAACGCAATTACCCTTTTTATTAAGAGTGTTCGCAGTACTACTATGTATGTACACCAGCATGTGCATGCGCACTGCAGTAGTTAGATCCAAAGAATAACCGAATCTTGATTTGGTTAGTGGGGAAGAAGAAATCATGGAAAAATCAAAAAAAAAAAATTAAAAGTTTATTTTTAAAATATGAAAAAGAAAAGATGAGAAATGGTATTTTTCTAGCATGTCCAAATGTTTATTTTAATTCTGAAAATGACAATATTTTCGGTAAACAATAAATGTAAGTAAGTAAGTAAATAAGTAAGTAAAAATAGATTTATCTATCCTTTTTTTTTTTTATTTTTCTTTCTTCCTTCAGAAGACACTGTTCTACCTTTTTTATTCTGATATCATTGGAGTCGGTAAAATATTTTATAGTTTTGCATTCTGACAACCCTACATCAGCTTTTACATACATATTCTTGTGAACAGTATTGACTATTGTTGTCTTCCACCTTTTGTTCATTACACCAATTTCTCACAAGTATATCGCACATTAATTTTCGTGATGAATACGAACAATCGCCAATTCAACCCAAATACAGATCACATATATTATCCCTGCCCTAGACTTCCTCCAAGTCAAGAGTTTATGGATAGTTTCAAGAATGCTGATGGTAAATATGCCTGTGACAAATGCTCAAAAACGTACTTGCATTTTAAACATCTTAAACGTCACTATATGAAACATACTGGTGATCGACCTCATGTTTGTGACATTTGTCAAGATACTTTTCATCGTTCAGATGTTCTAAAACGACACTACACTCGCTGTAAAGCAAAGTATGAAAACACAGGAAAATTTGCTGCTGTTTCAAGAGTCCCTAAGAGAATTTATCAACAGCCAATCACCTATTATCCTTCCTTGCTTAATCAACAGTATGGTACAATGCCGCCGATTTCCTACGGATATGGTCAGATGGCTATTCCTTCTATACAACAGCTCCAAAACAATCATCAACATGATTTCACTCAGTATTATATATATCCGTCACCCCCTAATACGGGAATTTTTCAGTCAAGTGCAGATCAAATATTGAGACCGGCGCAAGCTGTTCCAATTGCATCACCTTCAACTCAACAACTCAAATCATCACAACAGACTATCTTGAGTAATAATTCCAATCCCGATAGTTGTCCTTCACCTGCCACTTCACCTATGGCTAATTATTCTCATCAACAGGTTAATTATACACTGCATTCAACCAATCCTTCCTGTTTTGCACAGTCTTCTAATACTTCACAAGGGCAGCAGGTATATGGTTCTACCAGTCAAAATCAAGGTTTAGCAATATTTTACGACAATAAAAATTCAATAGATTATACACCCTCTGCTAATATAGCAAACACGGGAGGTGACAATCAACCGCCGAATGATTTACAAGGTCGACAGCCACCTTTGAGTACATTTTGTCAGTATAATGGTAGAGTAATACCAATTCAAAAACAATTGCCACCGTTGAGCTTATCATTCACTGGTAGTAACCCTCCATTGCCGCCATCACCACCTGAAACTCTTAAAGTTGAAAGTTCATCATGATTGACAAGTAGGGTCTGTTTATTTTCTCATTTGTTACCATTATCTCCTTAAATTAGGGTGTGTAATTTGTATTGTTTTTTTTAGAAGTGGTAATAATCCAATTTATTTTTATTGGAACTTAACTTGACAAAAATATATATGCATACATATATTTCTATAGAATACATGATAAACACTTTGTAGCAATAAAAATCAACAATTGAAATATACATGTACACAGACATGCCATCTAGGTTTGTCCAAAAGGAGAACTGTTGGAACATTGGTGTAATTATAATCAAGGTTCGAAGTTCCTGCATGCCATATGCAAGTGGGCAGCTTATGACTCCACATGTATATAACGCAAGGTACATAGAACAATAATCCCAAAAAAGGAAATTTTCACATACGAAAATTATCGTGAAAATCTGGATATTCAACTCGTCGGTCAAAGTGTTCAGAAGTGCAATGCTCTAAAAGCCGCCATTAGTGGTAAGTTCCGCATGCCAGGGGTAGATTTTATACATTAGATTACAACTTTATGACTCTGTGTTTTCTTCCTTACACCGATAAGCAGAACTTGAAGCAGTAAACGGCGAAATTTAAATGGTCAGTGATCAATTTAATATCACAACGAGAATGTGATATCGCCCTAGGCCCAAAAAAAAATCCTGGAGCTATGTGCATATAGTTCCACTCGCTGTGGTCTGATTTGATCTCAGTACATACAATTCTTATTCTGGTGCTACGTAGGTATGTAGTGTATACAGCGCGGTTCCGTATTGAAAAATCTTTGCAATCGACCCTTGTAAGGTCACTACTCACAGTTGTGGACATATTTACCTCTACGTAAGAGTAATGAATTAACTTGTGTTGTCATTTCTTTTGCACCAAAAATGGAGTTATTTCTATAAAATGTAGGTCATAGTTAAATTATTTTTTCAGAAAACATCTTTTAAACGTGGTGTATCAATTATATCTGATTCAATATCGAATTTTGGAAATACATATGTATGTTCTGAAAATTGTAAGAAAAGTGAAATGGCTTGTAATTCCATTTCTAGAATTGAGATGAGGTCTGAATGTTATTGGCCCAATTCTATTATTTATTAAGAAGACAAAGCTTTTTCTATGCCATAATCTATTAGGTTTACATCACTTTTCAATACTCGATGTAAATTTCTTTCTCGGTGACGCTCCTTAAAATCTTTGAATTTGGGCTTTTGAGAAACTTCAAATTTGGTAGTATATTGTTCAAATGGATCTATCTCCTTTGCCCATCCCATTTTCACACGTGGCTCAGTTATAAATTGTTTGATAAAAGGAACTGTGTTTATGTTTGATCCCGTATTACCCGTACCTGGATGACCCATCCAATATCTCTCAACCTCTGGGTAATTGTTATCCATAATATCTGGTGTGTAAAACAGAGGAATATTAATTGTTATTGCTCTAGTTTTTCTACCGGCGTCATTACCAGGTATTCCTACAATATCTACCGTAAACCAGTAAGCATCATCCGCAAAAATAGGAAGTATTGGGTCAATATTGTTTACATTACAAGCATTTTCTATCTCTGGATCACCCAATTCATAGTCATCAATTTCTTGTTCTTTTGGAATGCATTCAAATATTCCTCCAACTTTTGTCCCTTTTTTGAGTGCCATTAGATTCTTCTGCTTTCGAGTTCTAGGATCCTTAAATTCAAATCCCATCCATTCCAAATTTTGTGACATCCCCATATCTGTATATTTCTTCCTTCTTGCAATTCGGAAACAACGCTGACGATCACTTTGTTTCTCTTTAATCTCGTCATCGTATTTTCTATTGTAAAATACTCTGTTTCTATTGATTCTCTGAACTGGCCGTACTTCTTTGTGCTGGGTGCAAAGTGTTGTGTTCCATAGGTTCTCTGGTGATATCAATGAAATAATATTATTATGCAATGATAAATCCCAATCAACTATTTTTTTCACTTGGAATTTCACCATTCCTAGTTCACATCGTAGTATAACCAAGTGCTCTACAATTCTTCGTCGTCCTGTTTCTTCATCGTTTTTCTCTCCTCCTGGTATCATTCTCCATACAACTCCAAATAGTGATTGAAACAAGTTTTTTCCTGGCTTAGGTATAAATGTGACTTGACGTTGTACTTTATATCCAGTATAACTATACAGTCTGTTATCATAGGGTGCTGAACAAGGATTATGTGACCAAGTATTTGACCACGGAAGAGCATTCACATAACTTGATATAAGCAAAAAAGTAAAATACAAGCAAAATAATCTCATGTTGCAAGCAAATAAATCAAACTTTTTTAAATAAGAGAGAAGTGATCATATTTACTAAATCTCAAAAGTAGACTAACGTTTCCGTTATGACTGATGAATTTTACAGGACAAACGGCTTCACACTAAAATATTTAATTTACTAGATCTGGTAATTTTTTATTGCATCAATTTGGTTCGAAATAGTACATAGTACATAGATTCAACATACAAGTACACCACGCTTCCAGAGTCAGACTTTTCAAGTTTGTATTATTTCTTCAAATGTATAAATATAGCCATCATTTCGGTTTCGTAGCTCTTCATTTTCTAAATATTCAACTTCTTGTGGATTCAATTCTTTTCCTACAGCTAAATCATGCTTTGGACTTGTATCAGAAGATTGTACCTTGTTTTCTCTCTTAATAGTCACATCATCCTGAGAAGAAAGTACCTGTTGGAAGTTAGGTTCAACAGGTCTATCTACGGCTAAATCTCTAAATAATCCTCTTCGTAATTCAGCTTTTTCTAAATCAGTCATTGGATCTTCGTCACGTTCTATCCGAGCATTTGCAATATCATCTACCAAATTTCCAATTAATTCCATTCTTAATTGTAGCGCAGCTGCTTCTTCTTGTTGTTCTCGTGCAAACTTTTCTTTCTTCAATCGTTTTGCCAACTTTTGTTTTTTAGAAATTCTACAAACTGGGCGTTTCTTTTGGTGAATCATCATTGCATTTTCACCATGCCACGAATATAAAGGAGTAAAAGAGTCGATAATCCCCAGATCTTCGAACATATTTGGAAAAATCCAAAGAGCTGGGCGCCGGAAGTATATACTTGTTAATCCAAAAACAATAAACCTGATAATAGCCGTTATAATAAATGGAACAACAACACCGCCTAAGAATGCAAGTGAAGCGTACCAAACATATAAACGAATGAATGCAGGCCATAATGGGAATAATACCAAAAGAAACGCCCCAACTAAGGCTACAGCGCTATAAAGTCTTGCCATTGCCGGCGGAGGAGGTTCATAAAACCAAGCAACATATGAGTCTGGAGTCATAAATTTTTGTTCAGAAAAATAATTTATCTGAAGGCATGGCACTCCGGAAGTTGGTTTCATTTGTTTAATTAACGCTATCTCTGTAGGAATTTTGTCAACTTCAAATGCCAATTGATTTAGCGCTAACATCTGCATTGCTTTAGTAAGTTCCATAGGGTTATTGTGTACATCTGGTAATAGACTATTAGGACTTTTTCTTATACTTTCATAAGCATCCGACTGAAGACATCTGTAAGCTCGTTTTACTTTTTTATCATTGTTAGTACTAAAAACAAATATGTGGCCTTATAATACATACGACGAAAAAAATATACGGGATTACTGTTCAAAATTCCTTTGCGTTGTTTTAACATAGGATTATTGTATAAAAACTTGCATATTTCCAATGCACTTGGATCAACCTTTGTTAGGTCTGGCTTTTGAAGTTGTACTGTGGTCATATCAAAACAACTAAGTGAATAACAATAACAACATAAAAAATAAAAAATAAGAAATAAAAAAGGTTAAAAATTCATAATTTTATAATATATTTTTGTAATTAGTTTTGCATGAATGGTAAAGGTGTACTGTCCAATTGTTACAAAGTATGTGGTAACCTAGTTTAAAGTTAAAAAAACAGAAATAAATCTCAGAATAAAATATCAAGATTTTAAGATTATCAAATTCATGGTGACATAAATTAATTTTACTTCTTAAATCTATATAACAAAATTTCAAGTTTGTCCATCCAGTGCATAAAAAGGTTATTAGCATATATTGGAAGGTGCCACGTAGTCAAACTATTTCAAAGAAAAGTTAATTGAGATAAATATCACAAATTAATAATACGGAAACCTCACGCATCAATGGAAATATCATCATATTTGCCTTGAAGTTGACTCAGATTTACCAAATGACGCATGGTTGGTCTGCCGTGGGGACAGTTCTATGACAAAAGTTAGTATTGACCAGATAATTTATTAATAGAATTCGTTTTTTCTTTCTCGTTTGAAAACATTAACATACCCATGGCTTATTTAGCTGACTTAAATGCCGTACAACTGTTTCCATTAGCTTAGGAGTTAAAGCTTTCCCTATCATGATGCTTGATCGACAAGCTCGCATCGCAAACATAGCACGAAGCTTGGAACATTTAATAAAACAATTTCTAGGATGCTTCTCAATCAGAAATATTAGTTCATGGACATCAGTAACATCAAAAGAAACACCTTTGCTTAAAGGTACAGATTCTAAATAACATTTTTTTCCAGGGGCAGCTTCTTCATCCACCCGGATAGAAAAACCATTTGCTTCAAATATATCAATATTATTTTGTAGCGTCAATTCATCCATAGCTGTCAGATCAAGAGATAAGGGTCTAGTTTACAAATATAATTAGTATTTCACTTTTAGTCAGAGAGTATCGTTGAGTACTTACATAACCAAAGGTTGCTTTTCAATGACAGTATTCTTTTGCAACTGTTCAAAATTATAGATTTCATCACTAGCATGTTGGTCCACGATAAACAAATCTTTGTTGCCAGTCTTCTCATTTACTTTTGTGACCAATATAAATCCCAGGTTAAATTGGCCAACCAATTCCATTTTCAAAAAGTCATGCTTGTGAATTGATAAATTCAACATACTCTCGGCAAGCTCTTCATTATCATCTATATTCGAGATACTAATTTCAGCAAGACTAGAGACATTGGGACGTGTTCTAACATAATTTTTTTGCACTAGATTCGAGTTGCACAACGATTTTAATCTTTTAGCATCTCGTTGAAGATTCTGGGTTGAAAATTCAACTGAAAGTTCTAAGCTATGTGTGCGTGTCTTGTATGTAGACTTCGTACGCTCAAAAAAACTTATGCCAGGGCTACTGTGGTCGTCATATTGTTCTTCTTTTTCTTCTCCCTGTTGAACCTTGTTTTCTTCTTTGTCATGGTGTAAATCCAATCCCTGGTCAGAACCTATCACGCGTTTAACTAACTTTCCAAATTCATTTAGTGATTTATCCTTCTTCTTGTTTAGAGTCTCATTAATATGTTCAGTTTTATTGTGAGTTGATGGTCTTGGAACAGTAATAAATTCTCGAAAATCTTTCTTTGATGCAATTGATATTTCTACCGGATCATCGTAGTCAAAATGTATTGGTTTGTCCGGAATAGAGTCAAAATCCAGAAGAGTTGTACTTCCTTCTCGATGTGATGACCGCTGATTTGGCATGGGTTCTTTAGTACCATGCTTTACAAAAAGAATAGAATCAACACTAGACGAATCGTCTTCTTGAAAAGATTCATCTGTATGACGAGTTAAATTGTGAGATTCTGTTAGGCTGCATAATGTAACATTAGAACTTTTATTTGACCTAATTGATTCGGTATCAATTGGAAGAGAATTGGCACTAAGATTTTTCACTTGGAAACTGGATAGAGTATTTTCTTTTTCTGTATATGGCTCATGCTCTTCTTGATTTAAATCGTCAGCTTGCTCATAATCTGAATCATCTTCTAAACTTTCAGACACATTGTGGTTGCTTTTATCTTGATCCTCATCCTCATTTGAGAAACGCGATATCATTTGTGAAAATACTTTTCCTTGAGTCTTTTTTCTATCTGTATGAGGTAAATTTTTGGGAACACTGTGTTCTACTCCTTCCCATACACTGATTACAGCTTCTCTTACTACTTCTATTATTTTTGGTTCATCATGGATAAGAAGAGTCCTTTTGTCGGGGCTTACATTTACATCATAAGCAGCTGGATCTAACTCTAGGTTCAGTATAAAGCAAGAAGACTGTGAATTATTGAAAGTCCTATAAGATTCATTCAAAGCACGACAAAGATGTGGTAGTGAACACGGTCGGGAATTAATGAATAGCAGTTGTCGATCAGTAGTGCTACGGCCATGGCCATACAAAGGTTTCGACACATATCCAGAAACATGTAAAGATGTCGTTGAGGGAGAGACGGAATCGTAATGAAGGCGGTTTAAAATTCCTCGAGAAAGAGGGATTTCAAAAGTAAGGTCAATAGGGATTAGATTATTAATTGTTTGAACGCCATATATTGATGAAATTGTTTCTTTCAGTGTCTTATTAGCAGTCGAAGCAAAAATTACTACTGATTTTCTAGATTGTGAAATATTAGTTAATTGTAATACTTTGAGTAAAAGAGAAGGAAAAAGAATTCATATATATACATACCCCTTAGAATTTGTATTTGATACAATTATTCGAACACCTGTACTTATCAAAGCATATTGTTGCACAAGTCCGACAGATCTTGTGAACTCCTTCTTCGCGTTCCTTTCCCATTCTCGTCTTCTCACTGGTAAGCTACCAAATAATTCCGTGATTTTTACTGCTGTTCCTTTCTTTCCTGAAGAGAGAGTCTTACTAGCAATGCTCCCATCCATTCTCATCTCTAATTTCGTAGCCATTGGAGCATCTTGCTGAGTGCATGTAACAATTTGTACTTTTGCTAAGGCACACAGAGACGACAGTGCCTCACCTCTGAATCCAAGGGTTGATATTGAAGTCAAATCTTCAAAACTTCGTAATTTCGATGTGTGGTGTTTTTTTCCAACAGAGTCCAAATCCGTACGAGATATCCCTCGTCCATTATCAATCACTTCAAGTGAATCAAGTCCATTGTTTTTGAATTTAATTTCGATAGTCGTAGCTTCAGCATCAAGTGAGTTTTCTAGAAGTTCCTTGAGTGCGGAGGATAAGTCAGTTACGACTTGACCCGACGTGATTTGGTGAATCGATTCTTGGTTGATAAGATATATAGATTGATCTGACATTGAATCATGAATAATGTGAGAACGGGGGAAAAAATAAACAAAATAGGTTAAAAGAAAATAGGTACGCGTATTTTTTTTTAGCTTTATTTTTTTTTAGCTTTACTATGGTGTTTATGTAATTTTATGTATAAACTTTTGTGTGCTAAAAAATCCGAAAATTATATGTGTTCATATATAAGTAAAATCTTTGGGTTAGCTCATATTGAGCTCGGTTGGAAAACTTATCCTGGATCCCATTTCTTGAAGTAATCACCTTCTCGTATCTGTAACAAGATAGCGGCTCTTTGAAGGATCTTGAGCTCTGCAACATCTAAAAGCTTTCTCCATAGTCATGATTATGTGGATATATCTACCGATAGTTTTTGACGTTGTTACAAGACCCTCCGGCCTTGAGAGAGATCGAAAGAATTCCTCAGGATTATCATCTGATTTGCAGTAGAATCTATGTCACAACCGCAACATGTTGAATCATTGGTACATTAGAGGAGTTATGTCTCCAGTTCCGGCACCACAGTGAGAACAATTCTTCTCTTCATTACCAATACGTAAAGTGGGGGCATCTGGAAGGGCAGAGAGATTGCAGTAGCTTCGTAGCGAGCCATGGAAAAATTGCTTTAGAGTATCCCATTCTTGGACATCATAGTGAGATGGTAAAGATAGAGCTTTCCAAACCCTCTTCCAAATATCAGCTTCTATTTGAACACCAAAGAAAGGACCAGTTAACTGCAGGATTTGCAAGAGCTTGTCCTTACACAATCTTGCAGGAATCCTCTTGAAGGATGGTGGAACTAATCTGTCACTAGGGTCATCCCAATTGAATGCTTTGGACAGATAATAATGTTGAGACTGTTCGCAAAGATGCTACAAATAATACGGGTCTCTCTCTTTCGTCGAGGATTATCTGTGTGGATTTTGCTGCTTGAATTATGGAGAGATCAATAAATTTGCTGATGAAAGTCTTCATTGTGTGGTCGATCAAGTTCTTTGTACCTACAGTAGCAGAAGGGCAAGGCAAAATACCTTCTCGATAGGCAGATAAGACCATATCTCTAGCAAAGGAAGGAGTCACCAGGAACATATACAGAAACTTTGCTACTCCAACTTGTAGTAGCCAGAATATGTCCCACAATCCGATACCACCACACTCCTTTGGAGTTATCAAGACGTATTTCTCACTGGCAGACATTTCTTCCCTTACCAAATCCAGATAGCAGGGACTGTTTTATCGCAGAGAAGGGTCCAGAAATTGGGAAGATGTCATCAGAGTACTATAGAAGGGAAGAGACTCGGAGGTTGATGTTATTGATTTGAATAAAATGAGAATAATAGTGTATTTGTAAGGAGCGGCATTTGAAATCTAAATTGTCTAACTTGGAGTTCCTAAAAAGTAGAGGATTTTCATTCACGGGAATCCCCAGTATCTCCAAAACATTGTCAGTAAGCATGGGAGAACCAATCTACTGGAGGGGGCAAGATCTATGGGAGGAGAATTAACTTCAACTGAGAACATCTTTGTTTTCATTGTGTTCAGGGCCGAGACTGAGGCATGATTATAACAGGAGAGAATTGAGAGGCACTTATCCTCTTTATCATGGAACAGAACACTGATATCATCGGAATAAGCTTAAACCAACTTGTGCAGATTGTAACCCTCCGCCAGTAGAGAAAGAAAAGTATCTAAAGATTCCTTTTGTACCGTTGTGTATGGATGGCAGAAGAGGGTCGAAGATCTGGAAGAAAAGGGTACGCGAGAGAGTGTCTCCTTGTCTGACTCCTGAGTGGATCTCTTCCCAATCCTACCATTCATGATCAGTCTTGCTTAGCATGGTTGTGACAAGGCTAGAAGAGCTTTTTTGAAGAGAGTTGGGAAACCACTTAATTGTTTCGCTAATGTACCCCTTTGGCATTCGGCCATAAGTGTTTTTGAAGTCATCACATATCCATCTAGACCGAACCGCTTGTTGAATACCGTCGACAAGTTTTTCACTAGATCCTCAGCTCTGCTTCCGGGAATAAAACCATTCTGCAAGGGGCTGAAGGCCATAGATGAGAACTGTAGTTGATCATTTGGGTGATGATTTTGGCATCACAGTTGAGAATGGTAATGGTGCGAAAATCATTGACAGTCATGTCTTTTCTTTTCTTGTTGACTAAGGTAATAAGAAAGCTGAATATCCTGAGATCATTAAAACCATGTAAGAAAGAGTGATTTGCCAACTCCAGAAGGCGTGGAAACAGAATTTCGAAAAAGACTAGACAGAAAACAAAAGGGATTCCATCGGGCCCTGAGGAAGAATTCTTCTTCTTACAGCACTTGATAATAGATCGTAGTTCAAACATAGTGAAGGGGGGCCGCTAAAGCTTCTCATTCCGGTCCTGATAAATAAATGGGGTTTGAAACAAGGAGAGAAGTGTCTGAGACGAGACTTCACGGTGACGGTATAGTTGCGATAAATGGTCTGGCATTACTCCTAAGATATGGTCAGTTCAGAAGCTTAGTTGTCTTCTTGATCTGTGGCTTGGAAGAAAAAGGAGGGGCCGTCTCTAAAGACACGACCCTTAAAATATATATGAAAGAAAAAAAATCTACCCCAATTTATTTTATTTAATGGTGACAACAAGTGGTTATATGTGCTCATACGATATTACCTGAAAGAAACATCAGAACATAAGTATGTACCAATGTAAGTACATACATATAATGTATGTAGATATATGTACTACCTTGTGTATCTATCACACTTGGTTTTTACTAGGGGGCAAGGGTTTTCTCACCCATATAATTCCCAATAGAAACACTAATTCACGATCATAGTTGATAATTGGTAAAGTAGTCTGGCGATTGTGAGTAATTGAAAAAATTCCAAGGGCCACAAATTAATCTACAGATGTCATGACATCCATTTCGATACCTTCAACCCCCTCACCAAAAAAACAACTAAAAGGGAAGCGTCGTTTAACGGAATCTGAGCAAAACGAATTTGCTCAAGCAGTTGCCAGTCTCAAAAGAGAAAATAGTAAACCCAAAGCTGTTTCTGGTTCAGGAAGACATAAACGACACAAGTCCGATCACAATGTCTCCAGTCGAGCAGGAATGACGCTGTGGAGTTATTTGCTTTTGGAACTATCCTCAAAAAAATTGGAAATCTTTACAGCACAAAAAACTGAACAGCTATTAAACTTTGCTAAAGTTCCTTTTAGCTTGGAAAGAGTATTGTCGTTTGGTTTTTTTTGTTGCCTAGACTCGTTCTTACATTTTTTCACTATTTTACCCATGAGATGCCTATACACTTTTTATTTGGTAGTTAGAAATTTGCAACTTGGAGTCAATGATCGAATTCCCATGTCGAGAAAGGCTGATATCATTAAAGGTCTGATATTTGGACTAGTGGTGTACTTGTTG
The DNA here is from genome assembly GCA_030568955.1 of Geotrichum siamense (nom. inval.). Taxonomy (NCBI): domain Eukaryota; kingdom Fungi; phylum Ascomycota; class Dipodascomycetes; order Dipodascales; family Dipodascaceae; genus Geotrichum; species Geotrichum siamense (nom. inval.). Next base: position 10,938 of record JAJMJJ010000285.1, on the reverse strand, counting down.
ATTCAGCTGGATACAAGTAAAATATATCACAACATAAGGGGGCAGTCAGCTATTAAATTATATGTTATGTTTAATGTCCTAGAAATTGCTGACAAACTTTTTTCTGCGTTAGGACAAGATATCTTAGAATGTCTTTTCTCATACGAAACTCTAAGTCGATATTATAAAGACAAAGATACATTTGCACTTTACTATAGACCGCTTATTTTTGCAATACTGGGGATAATCTACACCTTTTTCCATGCCTTGGTCATTTTATACGAATTAATTACTCTCAATGTAGCGGTGAATTCATATTCTAACGCTCTACTCACATTACTTTTAAGTAATCAGTTCAGCGAAATCAAATCAGCCGTTTTCAAAAAGTTTGAACGTGCAAACCTGTTTCAGCTTACTTGTGCTGACATCACTGAACGTTTCCAGCTTACGGTAATGCTTTTCATTATAGGTGTAAGAAACATTGTTGAGGTCAGCAATGATGGCCTTGTCCCTAGATCTTGGTCCGGTTGGAATAGATGGCTTGGAGCATTAGTAGGTCCAATGATTGTTGTTGTGGGTAGTGAAGTTTGTGTTGATTGGCTAAAGCATTCGTATATTGCCAAATTCAATAACATAAGACCAAGAGTATACCGAAAGTTTCTAGATGTTCTATGTTGGGATTATTCTGAAAACAGGTTCTCGGATGATTTGATTACGAAACGACTTGGAATTGCCATTTTCCCAATTGCCTCGGTCTTTTTTAGAATGTTGATTCATTCATACGTCATGTTTGTCGATCTTAGAGAAGGTAGTAAGTCCACATCATCATATACCATTTCTACAGATCTTGCTTGGCCAAATGCAATGGTTAAAGATTTAGACATCAGCAGAAAATTATTTGATTTCGATCAATTACGACTTCATTCAGTGCTCTTATCTATTTTTCTGGTGCTATTTTTTCTTAAAGTTGTGCTAGGATTGAAACTCTTTCATTTTGCGGTTAAACGGCGCAGTCAACTGATAAAAGAACTTGAATTGACAGAAGAGAAACCGATTGATATTTTGAATACTTCACAAATTAAAGGACTATATGGAGAAAATTTATGGGGTATTAATCGATTTACGATGGCTGCGAAACAAATATGGTAAAAATACATGACCTAGGTATGTACTTATATGTATACATCAAGGTCAAAATGTAGTTATAGACACTGAAATAGGTGAAAGTAAATTTTTTTTTTAATTCAGCGTCATTTGGGTATACAAAATACAAGCTGATTATATGACATAGCAGTTGAATTTTGCGATGGTGACTACAAGATGGGAAAGAGGTAAATATATGGAAAATATGTAAACATCTTTGTTTGTTTTATAATCAGTTTGTATTTTGTATATCCAATCGATGCCAAATTTAGAAAAGGAAAGATAAATCTGATTAAATGAAAAATATTGCTGTAAAAATGATTACATAGAAATGATGATACACGTGACTTATCGCAATGTCTACAGAGTCAAATTCAACCAGCCCGCGTTTTCAGGATATAATAGCAAAGCCCGTACAATCAGTTCATGGCCATCAATTCTTTCATACATACTTTGTATTTATTAGAACGTAGTAGACAGCACCCCTACCTTCTTTTCTTCAAATATACTTGTGTACTTCAGCGAATATCATGACCGAAGTTGATAACTCCCTCTCCCGCAAACTTAAAGACACCGTGAGTACAAAATTACTCATCCTGTAGTGAAAATTAATATTCACTCACCCCATATGTACAGCTGGCACTCTAACCATCTTTTCTTAGGCTTCTGGATTCGTTGGTGGGGCTACTCAAGTCCTTATCGGCCAGCCATTTGATCTTGTGAAAGTCAGAATCCAAACTGGTCAATTCTCTTCGCCATTGCAAGCTTTTACAGAAACTCTCAAAAAAGAAGGTCCTCTTGCGTTTTACAAGGGTACAGCTGCCCCCTTGCTCGGCGTCGGTGCCTGTGTCTCCGTGCAATTCTATGCATTCCATGAAATGAAAAGACAACTTCTTAGAGCAAGCAACTCGTCGTCCTTGACATATCCTCAATTCTATGTTGCTGGTGCTTTTGCTGGTGCTGTCAACACTATCATTACCTCTCCTGTTGAGCATATTAGAATTTTATTGCAAACGCAACCTTCAGGAAGCGCCAAACTGTATAATGGCCCTAGAGACGCTGTATCCAAGATATATAGTCAGTATGGTCTCCGAGGTATCTTTCGGGGATCAGGCGTTACTTTGTTACGAGAAGCCCAGGCTTATGGTGTATGGTTTTTAGCTTATGAGTTTTTGATGAATGAAACCATCAAACGTACTGGAATCAAGCGTGAAAACATTCCTACCTGGCAACTTATGCTATATGGTGCCCTTGCTGGTGAGGCTCTGTGGTTGGCATCATATCCCTTGGATGTCATTAAGTCTCAAGTTCAAGGTGATATGTTTGGTAAAGATTCCAAGTATAATGGCAGTGCAATTAATGCATTTAAGACTACAGTTGGACAACATGGTTATATGAGTCTTTGGAGAGGTATTGTCCCCACTCTTCTCAGAGCCATTCCTGCTTCAGCTGGTACTTTCGCCAGTGTTGAGCTGACTCTTCGACTTTTGGGGTAAGTCTTTTGTCAGTATATTCAGTCATTTTTGGAGGGGTAATTTGAGTCACAACAAAATTTCAAACATAAAATCCAACAAAAAGAAATTTACCTTGTTATTATTTTTCCTCAAGTTTTTCCGGTCAAAGTCTAAAAAACATTTAAAAATAAAATTAGACTGTTTTCCACGTTTTCGTTTCTTTCGTCAAATATTTTTCATATCGGTATTAGTGCTATCTGGTTCTTAATAATAAATAAATATATATCTATCTCATTTTTCCTCTTTCTCACTCACTCTCTCTTTTATTTTATTTTATTTTTTTTTTTTTTCATTCTTGCTTCTATCATCAACTATCATTCAAAGACCGTCTTAGTGTTATTATTGTTTGTCTACTACGGATCACATATTTCAACCATGATCTCAAGGAAATCAAGTTTCCAAATGTCGGATAATGGTAGTCCAGGAACTTCTTCGACGTCCTTATCAGATATAAACTCTGATTCTGATTTAAAACACAAATACAAATCAATTATTTCAGACGATGACCCAAGACCTTCGGTTATGTCTCGACCATATATGCCTCGTTCTGCTTCATGGAATTCACCCTTTTCGGAAATATCAACTTTCAACACTATCCCAGTCGATCAAAAGGTTGTTATTGTAATGGTCGGTTTACCAGCACGTGGAAAATCATATATCACAAAAAAGTTGAGTCGCTACCTCAACTGGCTTCACATCGAATCTAAAGTATTTAATGTTGGAAATCGACGCAGAAAAGATGCAAACGTTACAGAAAATAATTCAGATACTTTGCATAATGCTTCATTTTTTGATCACAAAAACAAGGCATCCAGTGAAGCGCGTGAGAAATGGGCTATGGAAACTCTTGAAGAGCTGCTGGAATATCTGTTGGTCGGAGATGGCAGTGTTGGAATTTTTGATGCTACTAATACCACTATTGCTCGAAGAAAAAATGTCGTTGATACTATAAAACAAAGAAGCAATGGTCATCTCAAAATTCTATTTGTTGAATCAATATGTGATGATGAGAATTTAATACGAGAGAATGTCAAACTAAAACTTTCAGGACCTGACTACAAGACCGTTGACCCTAAAGTAGCATTAAATGATTTTGTCACACGAATGCATAATTACGAGAAGGTGTATGAGACCCTTGGCGAACAGGAACAAACAAACGACATACAGTATATTAAATTGATCAACGCTGGCATGAAAGTTGTATTTTATAACATTGTAGGTTATGTTACCGATCAGATTGCCAGTTTTATGATGAATTTCAACATAGATGGAAAACAGATTTGGATTACTAGAGCGGCTGAAAATAAAAATCAAGTACTCACTGAAAAAGGGCATAGATTCGCAACTGCTGTTTCAAAATTTGTCATTCAGAAAAATCACCATCGTAAATCTGATGGCATATACCAGAAATTCGATCATGAAAATCATATGGGAGTTTGGACAAGCCTCATCCCACGCTGTATTCAAACGGCAGAACACTTTGACGAACACCTTTTTGACATTAAGCAGATGCGTATGCTAGAACCTCGAAATACTCCTGAGAATGTCACATATTCTGATTTACAAGATCTTTTTCCTGATGAATATGCTACATCAGCACTGGCTAAGGCAGGATCTGAAACCTATTTTGACGTTGTGGACCGTATTCGACCAGTAATACTTGAAGTTGAGCGAATGCAAGACAATACATTAATTATTACGCATAAATCTGTTTGTAAAGCGTTATTAAATTACTTTGCAGACCCTGAAAAGGGGATAGCAAATTTTGAAGTTCCTCTTCATACATTGTATTGCATGGAATCAAATCCTTACGGAATTACTTGGAAAGTGTATAAATACAATGAGGAAACCGATGGGTTTGATAAAATTGAAGGACCAAAGAGCAATTCAACATCTCCATGTGGAAGTCGACCTTCCAGTAAACAACGGAGATTCAGCTTGCATATTTAAGTGTAGATCACTTTTTTTAAAGGTCAGTAATTGATCAGGTATCAGTATAAAAAATTATTTATTATTTTAACTATTTTCTAAACTTAAAAAACATTTTACTATATCAATCGTAGTAATATAGACATCGGGATAAATACTACACAAACTGATTCACATGCAACAAGTTGATTAAATCAAATTGAAATAAATAGTATGTACATATCTTGTGACAAATCATATTTAATCAAGTCGGAACGTTTTATGTCTCATGGTAGAAATGTTTTTTTTTTGTTTGTTTGTTTGTTCGGGTCAATCATCTATTTGTTTGAGCTACATTGATTCTTTACTAGACACTATATCCCATATACGACATACATATTTAGTAGAGAATATTATTTCCAATCGAAGAGGTTTCATTCAAATGTAACATTTTTTGCCTCATCCTTTTTTTTTTTTTTTTTTGGTGACTGGAGACCAATTAGTCCTCAACGGCTAAATAAATAATCCGGCCGGATAATTCTTGTGTCTTGTATTATTGTTACAAAAATGCTTATGTAATGGAATGAAGACCCTACAGTCCTCAGAGACAAAACGGTTAATTCAAATAAGTTTCCAATGTAATCAACGTAATATACAAAAATATGTGAAAAGTGAGAGAGTAAAAGAGAAGTGCATATATGACTTGAATTTAACACTTAGAGCGTCAGAAATAGGGTTCTGTAATACAGTCGAAATAATAGGGTGGATTATATACGTGTGCATACAAAGTTTGGCTGACAACGAGTTCAACCTCTATGGTCTGTAGTATCCAAGATGTGAGAAGTAGCCTAGATAATCGTGGATAAAAAGTTTAATTGACCAAGCAACCCACATGAGTTACTTATTACGTGTACGTGAAATCTGAATAGGGACAAGTGGCAGAAATTAGAAACTTGTAAGGTTTCATCATGTCCATGTAGTACTTGCTACTTGTATATACATATGTGCATGCTTTTTTTTTTGTTTTGTTTTGTTCTAATCTGAGAGTTGCATCCTTGTTAAATGTACATATGGATATACTCTAGACACAACAGGTTGAGAAACATGGTGGGCCATAAGGAAAATCAAGAACCAGATGTACCGTGGTAAGTAATTATGATATAGTGAGGATGTTGACGCTGGGCGTTGTAATAGAAGGTATGGATTTTAGACATAAAATGCCGCGGTAAATATGCTCTATCCCAAGTTCGAACTTAGAACTGAGATTTGGCACACCCGCACAGGCCGGCATTGGAAGTTAAAACCTGTGCGTAATACCATTGTACCATGCAGCATGTAGGTATGTATATGTAAGTATGTATGCATGCACACTGAAGGATTCGAGAAAAACGTACTTAGCACTTAAGTTAATTATCAGGGCAAATTTACAACGTGGACACTTGTTCTCTTCGCCTTGAAATTAATCTGACACAACTGCTACTCACATTTGAAAAATGGAAGAAACTCAGAAATTTGCTACTTTGTCAATTCATGCTGATGATTCATTGGCTTGGACCGCCGATGTTGCATCACCACTTCACGTCTCCAGTACTTATGCCTACCCTTCTGATCCTAATCAACTTGTTACCTTGAAAGAACTTGAAGATGCCGGCGGCTTCCATGAAGATATCATATATTCTCGATACAATCAACCTGTTGTGTCTCGTATTGAAGAGGTCCTCTCCAAACTTCTTGATGGTCATGCCGTTGTGTATTCTTCTGGGTTATCGGCTTTCCATGCTGCAATGATCCATTATAATCCTAAAACTGTCTTTGTTGGACAAGTTTATCATGGTTGCGGCCAGATTCTCAAAATTTTGAATAGGAACTATGGGGTAAAAGTTCTTGATCTTGACTCAGATCCAAACCTTATTCAGAAGGGAGATGTTATGCATCTTGAATCTCCAATTAATCCATATGGTACTGCTCTCGACATTGAAAAATATGTAAAGATTGCTCACGAGCGTGGGGCATACGTTATTCTTGACTCAACTTTCGCACCACCTCCTATTCAGTTCCCTTTTGAATTTGGCGTCGATATGATTATGCATTCTGCTACTAAATATTTTGGTGGACATTCTGATCTTCTTGCTGGTATTTTGGTTACCAAGGATAAAAATGTCGCTAATATGCTGCATGATGACAGAAACTACATAGGTACTATTACTGCTTCACTGGAGTCATGGTTAATGTTGAGATCACTCCGTACCTACGATCTTCGTATACATAAACAAGTTGCGAATGCCAATAAAATTGTGAAATACCTTGCCGAACACAAGTCGGAATTTCCAGTTCTTGTTAACATTACTCACGCTTCTCTTCAGACTGAAGACTTTGTCAAGCGTCAATTACCTCTCGGAGGTGGACCTGTCTTTTCCATTGAACTTTCATCTAGAGATCAAGCGAAAGTTCTGCCTTCTAAAATAAAACTATTTCACCATGCCACCTCACTTGGTGGTGTGGAATCTCTTATTGAATGGAGAGCTATGAGTGATCCTATTATTTCAGATAAACTTTTGAGATTATCCATTGGAGTTGAAGATGCTGATGATTTGATCAATGACTTGGCTCAAGCTTTGAAACAATTGTAATATAATTGTGGTTCAATTATAACCTCTATATCCATTTTAGGCTTTGAATGTTGGATTAGAGGCATTATATTCGACAAGTATGAAACTCACATGCAAATAGACAGAATGGATATATGTAACACATAGGTATGTACATAGTAGCCTATTATGTACCTCATAGATTTGAAGATAGATTCAAAATTATAGTATATTTCTGTGTTTGCTTATTATACTTTTTGTTATAACATCGAGTTTCATTTATTCTACACATTTAATAATATAGAAAATGTGACAAAGTCTTAAGAATGTATTTGGATACGGTGTATACTTCTACTCGTAGGAACAGGTATTTGCGCGGTGTGACATCCATGGGAATATGTGCACATTTGCATACACATGTACATACTATGGCAACATTTGAAGCATTTCAAGTTTATATTCATATGCTACGTCGGTACCTTGTTAGGTACATATAGGTACGTAATTATTCTGAACATTGAAAAACAATTCCCAACATTGGCACCTCCGAGGTCAATTTGCCGAAAAAGACAAAAATTGAGCGCACACAAATTATTTACCATGATAAAACTAAGCTAAACACTAAAAGATTTAATTACTTGGAACCAATCAACTGTATCATAAAATACTTTTTCCTTAGCATATTTAACCATTGGGATGGAAATATCACCCCTAAGAGCAAAACCATGGCCAATTGAACTATAAAGGACTTGTCGGTACATAACACCTTTTTCAGCACCCAACTTTTTCAAGGCTTCTTCGGTTTGGTGACGTAGGTCTGTAACATAGATGTCATCATCGTCAGGAGCACTGATCATTAAAGCGCCTTTGATAGCCTCAACTTCTGAAATTTCCACAAGCGAGGGATGGAAAACAGAAGCTGCTTGAATGGCGTCAGTCCCTAATAATCTCATAGCGTATTTAGCACCAAAACAAAATCCGATAGCACAAGCAAATTCAGGCTGGCCGAATTTTTCTCGGACGGCAGCAACAACCTTATCAACACAAGGTTGAGTAGCTGCAATGTCATGATGAGGCAACCAATCAGTAAACAAGTTAAAATCAGCAGGAGGGTTAAGGAGAATAGGATCACCAAAGTAAAGATCAACAACAATGACATAGTAACCTTCGGAAGCATATTGGTCGGCGATTAATTGAGCATTTATGAATTTATGTCCAATGACGTCAGGGAAAAAGTAAAGCAGTTTAGATTTGGCATTAGCTTCATCACCACTAACATAACATTCGACACCGTTAAACTCAACAATTGAGCCTTTTGCAGTACCAGAATGATAGAAACCTTTTGCGCAGCAGTTACCAGGAGGGAGAGAAGCCATTGTAATTAAAGTTAAAAGTAAAAAAGAATAAAAAAGAAAGATACATTTTTCAGAGAGAAAAATTAAGGATATTTATATGTTTTTGCTACTTGGAGGGTGGTTTACAAATGCCATTTGTACAAGTATGGGAAGAGGGGTAGAATGACGAACATGAGTTAAACGTGCAGAAAAATAGGGAATTAAACGATTCTTTTATCCAAAACAGTATGCAAAGAGTACATGACAAACTTGGAGTTTATTTTATTTGGTATACAAAATGCAAACTGGTTATATTACAAACGACGATGTTACTGCCTGATTTGAAAATACTGTGAGCCAAACGTTTAGTTTAGTTTAATCTCTAAAATATTATACGGATGTAATTACATAATTGCATTTGCATGTGTTATATAATTGACTCCTACTGTTTTCAACATCTCTTGGTTGATTGCCGAGACTTGTTTTTGGCTGCTTTTTTCCCATCTTCTCCCCTTGTTCTATGTTCTTCTCTCTTTATTTACTATTTCACCAATCAATGAATATTAATGAACAATGAATGATACAGGGTAAAAATATTGCAGTTGCTGCAAATCAATGCAAACTGCCGATTAAAATAAGTCTGAAATTCCAGTATCTACTTGTGAAAGGGGCAACAATCGTGATCAAATTGTAGCAACGAAGTTTAACGTGTTTATAGACAAAGTCCACTAGTTCCGTATATCTATTGAACATTTATTATTGAATATTGCTGCTAGCAATCGTTCTTTATCGTCTTTTTGACTTTAATGATTCATCATCTCTAGATGATTTTGGTTAATGAGACTACAATAGTCACGAAATCGCTGAAAAAGATCGTCAATTCAGTAATAAAGCCCATTTTTTATTGTAGTCACTCAGACCTTTATAGCACAGGAAGTTTTGGTGGGTTGGATCCACTTATTATATATTACTGTCGTGGCCATGAAAAAATGTTTTCGAAGGTCGAAATTCTTTGGCAAACGGGAGACATTCAAAAGATCATTACTACTGTTGAAATATCAAGGTATTTAAGACAAGAAGATAAATATATGAAGCACCATCAAGCCTATTATTTATAGAATAAAACTCAAGGTATGTTCTGGCGACTGCATGACAACCCGGAAACATTGGTAAAACTGTTACTTGAGAGTGATAGCAATTTTTACTGCAAGAAGTTTTCATCCTCTGGATGTTAGTTTAAATAGAAATTTGTTTACCAACTTTTTTTTTTAGAAACAGGTTGAAAGCATAGAAAACAAATATGAATTTTACCAAACCGTCTAAAGGATTGTCACAGCCATGACATCCCTGGTTGCAGGATATATCTTACCTTTATTGATTATCAGTGAAATATAATAACGAGAAGGGGGCCAGAAACATACAATGAACGTAGTTCCGACAAAGAATTTTCCGCTGATGGTGATATTCTTTTGACTCCCGACTGCTTCATAAATACACCTTCAACAAACTATGGTCGCTCGAGTTCAAGTAACCTCATATTGCAACATGTCCAAAAGGAAGTAAATCTTGGAATCACTAAGTTCTTGAAGTCCTTCGATGAGAGTAGGACTGGAAAAATAATTAATGATTATCGAAAAGAATTGGAGAAAAAAAACAACGAAAGACGCATGCCCCATCCTTGGTCGCGAGAGAAGTATCCGTCAATTTCTTGTGCAAATCCGTAATAGCAAGCTGCAATTTGGGAATAAGGCAAAAAAAAAAAAAAAAAGGAGGAAGTAGAAAGGAGGGAAGATAAAAAGAAACAATTATAAGAACTTTGACAATTTTTTTTATTCAATAGTGTCGATTACACTTGATCTTAGCCAAAAGGTATACAAAATATAGCGAAGATGTTTACATACTTTCCGTGATATTTAACCCTTTCCCATCTTGTAGTTACCATCGCAAAATTCAACTGCTTTAAAGTTCAAAAATCTTTTTACTATGAGAAGAAGATATCTCGATGGCCCTTCTAAAACCACAGACGGTCTTTTGTTAATATATTGATGATATATATTTCAATAATAATTTAAATATTTCAAAATACATCAAAATAATGTGATTACTAACAGTTTATATAATATGTTTAATACTTATTAGTCATATGATGTCAATTTTATATGTTTTGTTGAGCATTAGCAGGCAGTTGAACCTTCGGCGTATTTGAAAGTGATTTCAAATGTTTTCTACACTCGATTAGTCAGAAGGGCTGGGAAGTTTATAACTATTCGGTGAAAAATGTTTTTTTCACACATCGACATATTCAAGAATATGAAATGGGGTATGTTTTGTGCAGCAGAAATACTATTGATATATATTAATAACGATTTATTAGTGTTCCTTCATTTTACCGATGGTTGTCAGCTAAATATCCTAAAATCATCTCTCAAGTGATACAGGAACCACCTTCTGTTGTAGAGGGCGTGGAGTATC
>JAJMJJ010000284.1:11482-23792 GCA_030568955.1 Geotrichum siamense (nom. inval.) | reverse complement strand
ATAAATAAATAAATAAATAAATAAATAAATAAATAAATAAATAAATAAATAAATAAATAAATAAATAAATAAATAAATAAATAAATAAATAAATAAATAAATAAATAAATAAATAAATAAATAAATAAATAAACGTCAACTACCATACGTTCTAGATCATTTGTATCGCCTAGGACAAGCTCTGTCGCATAGTAAAGCCTTTTTAGCAATCCGTTTTTGAAATGATCTTGGAGTAAATCAACCTTTGCACAAAAAAATACTTGACACCTGGGTATCTCAGATCGTTTCTGTAACAATCAATGTTTTTTATTTCTTAATGATACTTGACTTTCATAACCCTATTCATACCTAAGTATGTATCCTTTATATCTTGATTATTTATATTTCTAGGTCCCGTTGATAGATTGACACAAATGATTATATATTTCAAATTTATTAGTTGATGTTGGATTTCTTTTCCACACTTCACTAGCGGTATCTGACAGTTACGAAAACAGAAACAAAAGTACATTATTGGGTAAAACAAGACTGGTTTAAATCTGTAACTCATGGATTATTGTAGATTAGAAAGTTCAGCATTATTTATTTATCACTTTGAACGTAGGTTTATCACTTGTCAAAAGAGTGTTATTGTTTTTAAACGTAATAAATAAATTATGCATAGTAGTGAATATTTTTAGCTACGGCTGAATATCACCAGCAGGAAAATTATTCCAATTTTGACATATTTTCAGTTCGGGGTTTGCGGAACAAATATCTCTCACAGAAAACTGGAAATTCGAGAATAAAAAGACCCAGGGTGTTGATGTGTGTGGTGTGAGGTTTTAGTTTTCTTTGCTTTAAAATTGCTATACGATGTTATAGAGACAGATATATGTGTATAGATTCTTATCAACTCTGCTCATAGCTCTGTTCAAGAACACCGAATCACAGATATTATAATGACTGCTGAATCAATTGTGTTAATTTGAAATGTGTGTGGTTCGTTCAAGATTCGGATATTTCCTATGGGTAAGCGGCATCAGATTTTTTGCTGATAAACAATTATATTGGTATTTCCTGGGATATATGACGAAAGCTTTAAATCAAATTAGAGAGCATGCTAGATAGTGTTTTTAAAAACAAGATCTTTATAAAAGAGCGTTTTCCCCAATAATATTAAATACTACTTTGTTCCACCCATACAATAACTAAATGAAAAATACATAAATAAAAAATGACCACTGCTCCCTCAGGTACTCTTCGTTTAGGTTCCAAAGCTCCTAACTTCCAGGCATTAACTAATGTTGGTCCAATTGACTTTTACGAATTCGCTGGGAACGATTGGGTTGTGTTCTTCTCACACCCTGATGATTTTACCCCTGTTTGTACTACTGAGTTAGGGGCATTTGCCAAATTGCAACCAGAATTTACTAAGCGTGGAGTTAAACTTCTAGGCTTAAGTGCGAGCAAACCTGATTCACACAACACTTGGATCAAAGATATCAACGAACTTTCGCACACAGACGTCCAATTTCCCATTGTCGCTGATTTTGATCGCAAGGTAGCCTACACTTATGATATGATAGATTTCCAAGATGCCACTAACGTGGATGATAAAGGCCTACAATTCACAATTCGTTCAGTTTTCATTATAGATCCCTCCAAAACAATTCGTTTAATCTTGTCATACCCTGCTTCAACTGGAAGGAACACAGCAGAAGTCCTACGTGTAATTGATTCGTTACAAACGGGAGATAAGAATAGAGTTACTACGCCCATCAACTGGACACCAGGTCAGGACGTTATTGTTCATCCTTCAGTTTCTAACGAAGAAGCTAAGACCCTGTTCCCCGAATTCAAAATCGTCAAACCATACTTGAGATTTACACCTTTGGAGGTTGATGAAAAGATTAAGACTGCTTATAAAAGTAAGTTATAAAAGCATTTATGACGCGATAAAAATTGAATCATGTATTTTTGATAGTTGTATAAAATATATTTGGTGGTCCTGTAATATTGCTCGTTCTGTACTAATATCAGCCGCACGCCCTTCGTTTCAAAACGAACGTTGAATATCGGCCAGTAAAGATCGGTTAACTCCAGTGTTTTATCTTTATGATTTCTAACAAAAAACTAAAATATCACGATTTATGGCGGGTCTTATTCCGTTGGAATGATATTCCTATCACTGAAAATGCTGCTTTGAGAAAACTAGGATGGCGACATCCGATCCCGTTTATAATTTTGTTAATATGCCACCTACATATTTACATACATTATTTGCTAGCCATCTCTGAAAACTGTGTAAGCGACGCGTTGTAACTATGACAAATTCATGATGTGCATATTGTTGATTTACCTGTAATTAGCTTTAATCTCTTCGGGAACATATTCATCGGGAGTAAATGTTCACTGTAAAGATTATCCGTAGACTATAGTTGTAGGATATCGTCATATGTAGTGGAAGTAATATAAACATAATAATATATTATGTTTATAGTTACATATATGTACATAAGTACTTCCTGGTAGTAGACTGGGATAATATGAGATGACTGAATATTGGAAAATTTGAACGGATAATTGTGGTATAAAATACCAGAACAATTAATCCGAATAAAATTGTTTGTACTATACACACATGTACATACTGCAGTATATCTATAGATGAAATATCAAGGTGTTGATAGCTGGACAACTGCTGTACATGTGTACATAGGTAGGTCGGCACAACTAGCAAATGATGGAAATGTGACAGTTGAAACAAATAACCCGCCTATAGCAAAAACCTTTTCCATGTGATAATCATCCACAACAACCACTTATGTCATAGAACTTATGTTGTTTTTGAGTTCATATGCGGCTCAAATAAACTATTTTAATTTGGACTCAATAGCATCCATTGGGGCACAATACACAATACAAATTGACTGCGTAACAAACAACAATTTTCACATCCGTTTCCATGATATTTGGTAGTCAGCACCGCAAATTTCAACTTCTTTCAAGCAAATCATGTTACAGGGAATTTGGTGATTTGACAAAAGTGTTCACATGTGTCGTTGATAATTTGTGGAAAAATAGTCTAAACACAAGAAATGAGGGGTAGAGAAGAAAAAGCACCTCATGTGGGGTAAACCTGACAACGTGACTTGTCCTGACTTTCGTTACAACGCAGGGTATCCAAAATCACCTGATCTGCACTATACTAAATATGCCTGCCCACGTTGGGAAAAGCGTATTTTCACATGATTAAAAGCATATTTACATTAAGTGCTATGTCGTAAATCCCCTCTTCTACCCTCACCCTCTTGCACACCCCCACGTTAAAAATGTATTTCTGATCTCCATCTCGCTTTCTCTTCTTTACATCGACTATTACACCAATAATCACACAGTATCATCAATTATCATCCCAAATCTATCAATAATATAGAGACGTTGTCAAATAGCATGGTCAAGAAAGATGTCGCAATTCCTCCCGGATCTGTTAGAAAACAAAGGAAAAGTAGAAAAGGTCTCGCCAAAATTTTCACATGTACTGAACCTGGTTGCACGAAAAAATTTACAAGAATGGAACATCTATCACGGCATCAGTTGAATCATAATCCCAAAGAGATTTTTGTTTGTACTTGGCCTGGTTGCAACAAAAGCTTCGTTCGAGAAGATCTGAGGAAAAGACATTTCACCAGGCATCAAGTTCATGGCTTCATCCAGGAGGATAAGTCAATACAAAAACTAAGAGATAAGGAACAGCAAAAAGCTCTAAAATTGGAAAATGAAAATTCGATATTGCAGGGAATTGAAGGATCCGCCAGTGAAATTATCAGTTGGATTTTCTCTGACGCAATGATGTCCAATGTCAGAGATCCTTTACTGGCACCAACCTACTATTCTTTCGATTCTCCAATGGCTTTACAAAATCTTTTAACGCCTCCAACTTCTCAATGTGAACTTGAAATTAACCCTAAAAAAAGACAGCAAATGCTCTCTCTTTTGCCTAATCTCCTTCAAATTCTTGAACCATTCGGTTACTCAGAAGATGACATATTCCAGCAGTCTTTTATTTCAAATTATTGGAACATGTTTCACCCCCAGTGGCCCATTTTGCACAAACCAACGTTTTGTATAGATCAATGTCAAGATGCATTGTTATGGTGTATCATCATGATTGGTGCAGCAATGGTAAAAGATCTACTCTTAGCCCGTTCTATAGCTGATCCATTAAGGTGGGTCATTTTTAGTTCAAAAGATTTTAATCCCCCCGCAAAATTATGGGTTATTCAAGCATTGTTAATTCTTGAAACTTATGAAAAAACAATGTCAGACAGAGAAATGCATGTTCGTGCTGTAATCCACCATGGAACTACTTTACAATTAATAAGAAGAGGCACTATTTTGACTGGTCAAGATATATCTGGCGATGGAAGTGATCCTTGGAAAAATTGGATAACAAGTGAAGCAACTAAAAGAGCTGGTTTAATGGCATTTGTATTAGATTCTTATCATAATTGTATGTTTGGACACCATTCACTTATTTCTATTCATGAAATTAGATTGTCCTTACCGTGTTCACAGTTCTTATGGGATAGTTCTTCAGGTTCTCAACCACTCACACCAAAAACATCAACACTACCACTAATTGAAGCATTAAAACTTACCCTCAAAAATAAACATGTTGATACAAGTCCGTTCGGTAGAAAAGCTATATTAAGTGGATTACTCTCAATTAAATTACAAATGCTTCAACGTGATTTTCAATTAGAATCTTTGGAATGGTCGTCCGGAATACCAAATTCTTGGAAAGACCATTTACATGCATCTTTTGATTTTTGGATGAATGACCATCGTAAAATGCTTAAACAATCGAATGCAGTATCTTTCGATCACCCAGAAAACCCTCCTTCACCTTTACCGGCCCTTTTCCCCTCAACTACTGATCCAACACTCCCTTACAACTCAATGACAATGTATGGATGCGCTGATCCATTTTATCATTTAGCACATATCTCACTTGAAATTTCAGTAATAGACTTACAGATCCTAGCAGGAGCTCCGGTAATGTTTTCTCGTGCATATGGTTCAAATGACTATACTACTGCATTTAATTCAGTAAAAAAATGGGCTGAATCACCTAACTCCATTGATCAAGTTCGACATGCATTACAATTTTTACAAGAAATGTTCGTGCCTTCTTATAATAATAATGGGTTCCAAGGATGCCCAAACTTTTTTGTGGAGAGCACAGTACCAGATGGTGTATACCAAGCTCAATATGATGTTTTGTGTCATAGACCACATGCAATTTTTCTTGCTACGTTGGTGATTTGGTGTTATAGTTTTATTTTAGATGGTCCCGAATGTCAACTATGGACTGAATGTCAAATACGGTCACCACCCGAAACAACAACGGACGTCAACATCTCACGAGCTAAAAGTCTCGAGCAACAAGCAGTTATGATTTATCAACATTTGTTGCCCATTGTATCAACGATCAATTCTAAATTAGGTGTTCATTATATCCCTTGGTTTCTTGATTTAATTGAATCATCTTCCTCACCATCAGAAATCACTACAATTAAATACCATGGACGAAATAAAACTTCGAATTTATTGGTAATGGTGATTGAAGCACTTAGAAGTGGAGGTGGAGGAGGATGGGAATTAGTTGAAGAAGACAGTAGATTATTGATACATTGTTTGGAAAGATCGTTGGGTAAAACTGGCTTGAAATGTTTTTATCACATTTGATTTTTTTATGAATGATGTACAGCTATGAAAAGTGAACTGGTTTTTACTTTCAAATTTAATTGCAAATATTTGAAATTATGTTGTTCATCGGTGCGTAATGTGATGACTGTTAATGATAATTATGTATGTTTATATATATATATATACAGTATAGGTATATAATGATATTTATTTTTCTTTGGATATCGAACGAATTTAATTGATCCTATTAAATATTTTTGATTAAATATTGTTATTCAGTGATTGAAAATCATGGACTAAATTCAATACCAACATTAACATGATTTTAATTATTTCTATTCTGTAAAGAAAGAAAAACAATTTATGCTGCTGGAAATATACGCTCTATAATACAAATGGATGTTCCGCAATGAAATAAAATTAGAGACTTGATATAAAAAAAAAATCACAATGAGTAAATTTTTTACTCCCTGTTGATGTAGTGAGACTAGTTCGAAAATCAGAAATTTTCTTGAACGAATAGAAGCTCATAAAAACGGTAAAAAAAAAAAAAAAAAAAAAAAAAAAAAAAAAAAAAAAAAAAAAAAAAAAAAAAAAAAAAGCTAATTAGGCAAAAACATTGGTATTTAACACGCAAAAGATTTATAGTATTAAAAATATAAGTTAAAAATACAACAACAATAATTAATTTTTTTTACTCGAATATATAATAAATGATATTTTCAGCCATGATCTTGAGCCTTGGAGATGACATTGATTGGTTCCTTTCTCTCTCATTATTGTATGAATGCATTTATCCCAATTTAGACTTTTGTATTTCGGGTTTAGGTTTTGGGCAGTTGCGAAAACTCCCAACTGGAAGAAAAAATATCATTGTTCCTTACCTCTAGATTAACATTACACTTAAACCATGCCTAAAGAAGCCAGAAAAAGAGGAAAGAAAGCTGAGAAATCTCGTAAGGAAGAAAAAGCTGGGGAGGCTGAGGCTCAACGACAGCTAGATGAAGAGGAAAAACAGGAAATTATTCGTTCTAAGGAACAGCAATTTGCATTCTTTGGATTGGTGTCCGAGGAGGAATCGGAATATTTCAAAACGGCAGAATCAACATTAGCTGTTGATGCATTTGCCAATAGAGAAGAAAAATTGGGATTTGTTACATCAGTATTAGAAGAAGCTAAAGGAAAAGAACTTAAGCTTATGACGAATCAGATTTGTTCGAAATTAATGGAAAGATTGATTTTGGAAGTCGAAGATGAGAAACAAATCAAGAGATTGGCTAAAGTAGTTGTTGGCCAACTTGCTGGGTTGGCAGAGCACAAGTATGCATCACATTGTGTTGAAACTTTGTTAGTAAGATGTGCTGCGGTAGTTGAAAGAGAGTTAGTTGAACCAGAAAGAAGTATGGAAGATGAGGACGAAGAATTAATATCAATGGAAAATATCATTATCATGATGGCCAACGAAGTAAAAGAAAAATTATTGAAATGGATTGATCATTCTTATGCTTCTCATGTTGTAAGATTATTGGTACTAATTCTTGCTGGTCGACAGCTCCCAAGTGCTACCAGTTCCTCATCGGTGCTTCGAAGTAAGAAGAGTAAAATTGCCAGAAAAATGATTGAGATTAAAGACAGTTCAGATTATGGTCGAGCGTACCAGGTTCCTAGTTCATTTCAAAATACTCTTCACCAACTAATTAAAGAAATTTCGAAAGATTTGGATACAACAAGTGCTCGTGAGCTTGCTATCCACAAAATTGCATCACCTTTGATTCAACTAATTGTTTCTATTGAAGGGGAAAAAATTAAAAGCAAAAAAAAACAGAAAATTTCAGATGGTACAATGATCTCTAAGCTTTTTATTGTGGATGATACTTTAACTGAACCAGATCAATCAGAGAAGGCATTTTTGGAGTTTTTATTGTCTGACCCTGTAGGTTCGCATTTTTTCGAGACTGTTGTTCCTGCCCTTCCCAATCGCTTGTTGGAACGTCTTACGAAGCTCTACTTGATTGGTCGTATTCATAAATTGTCTTTGAGACCTACCGCTAATTTTGTTATTCAAGCTTTGCTTAGAACTTCAGTTCAACAATCTGTTATTGATGAATTACTATCTGACACCTCGATTCTGTCAGAACTTCCCAAACCCCTTTTGAAATCTATGCTTGAGACAAATTATAAAGTATCTGATCAACTCAAATTTATGAAGCCTTTGGTTACAAAAGAATCTCTTGATGAATTTATTAAATCTTCGAACCCTGACACTCATACCTCACAGTTCTACCAAGTTTTGTTACCACATTATCCTAGTCTTCTTCTTGACCGTTCAGATTTAACTGATTTAGCACTTCATGCATCATTCTCACATCTCTTAGAATCAGTTCTTGTTGTTACACCAGATAACCAAATCCAACGTCGTCGTGTTCTCGCTCAATTAGCTCCGAAAGCAGTCGATCTTGCCACACATGTTGCTGGTTCTCACATTGTCGATAAACTCTGGAAATATTGCTTCCGACTCAAACATTTCCGTCAACAAATCATTGAAAGTTTGGCACATAATGCTGATAAAGTAAAAACTACTAAGTATGGCCGTGTCGTATGGAAGAACTGGAACGTAGATGCATACCTAAGAAAGCAATTTGAATGGTGGAATAAGGTGAAAGTTTTCGAAGACGAAGTCGCCGAGGAACTTGGATTACAAAAAGGTGGTCAAGGGCCCCTCGCACTGGTTAATAAAAAGGACAAGAAGGGTCCATTGGGAAAAAATCACAAAGAAATTAAAAGGAGTTTAACGAAGAGAAATTTTCAAGAAGAGAATTCTAATAATATAAAATTAGCAAAGAAAAGAACAAGAACATAAAGTTGATTTAATTCATTATAAATTATTACATTTTCGACTTAGGTACATATTCCCAGTTCACAATCAAAATAATGGAATCATAGAAACAGAATTGATTAAAATTGACACATGTATCGTGTAGAATTCTAGAGTAGATGTTCAAAAACCGTAGAATTTTCCATTATAATAAACTTTAATAAATTTCATCAATTCTACATAGCTAGAACTTGACCAAAACTTATTTGCATATTAGGTAAACAGGGAATTCACAAAATCCAGGTAGATTTCCATTATTGCCTTGGGATATATCAGCGTGTCGTGTCTCGCTAAAGCTTTACAGCTTCTTTAGACCTGCTTTAGCCTGTCGGACCTCGAGCTGTAACACTTTTCTTCCCATCTCTAATATTTTCTTGCGATCAAGCATAACCTGATGATTCATTTCAGCAAGTCGATCCATCAATTCTTGAAGTGTCTTTTGATCTGGTTCTTTGGTTGCCATTAGTAATCGTGTAGTTATTAGGCTCCAGATGATATGATACTGTTATAAACAGTGAATACGTATACGCAAGTTTGGTGAATAAAAGCCAACACCGCAAAATAGGTGGGATATTGGGAGTAAAGGGCAAGGGTTCGTCTGTAAGGGTCTTGATAACTTGGTTTTAGGAATAACTTAAACAACGAATTCTACTTTACCATCCTCAATTTTTACCGTTATAACTGATTGTGAGGTATTGAGATTGTAAAATATGTGTACCAATCAAAATTTAATTAATATTGTATTTATTGTCGCAATTCAATGTTTGGGTGCCGTACAGTATGGTTATCATATGGTATGTTGATTTAGACTGTGCTCTTATCTTTCGAAAGTTTCCTAGCACTACTAACACTGATAGGCCGAACTGAATGCACCTGAACGATTTATATCATGTAGAGAACCTTTTGATGGTGTTAAGGACTGTATCAGCATGTCACCTAGCGAAATTGGTATGTATTTGTGACTTTGAATGAGTATTCTACTAACCTACATTAATAGGATCGGTCACATCGATCTATACCATTGGTGGTCTAATCACTGCATCATTTACTGGTACGTTTGCAGGTCGCTTTGGCCGTAAACCTACTACTCTTCTTTCCACAGTTCCATTCTTTTTGGGATCTTTAATTATGAGTTGCTCGACGACTTTTGCTGGTTTACTGATAGGTAGATTCTTTGCGGGACTAGGTGCTGGAGCTGCAATTGTTGTCGTACCACTCTTTTTAAATGAAATATCTCCTGACAATCTTAAAGGTTTGTTTGGATTTATGAATCAAGTATCAATTAACATTGGAATATTACTTGCCCAAGTTGTGGGTATGATATTTACAGGTTATGATGGTTGGAGACACATTTTGGAAACGGGGATGCTCATTGCTGCTATTAATGCTATACTTCTCTGGTTTTTTGTTCCAGAATCTCCTAAGTGGCTTCAAGCTAGAGAACAGCATACTTCAATGGAAACTGATTCACTTTTACCTGGCGATGTTTCAGGGGCTTCTGGCGCTAGTCAAGTGTCTATTATGGAGTTCTGCACTGCTCCACATCACCGCTCTAAATTTTTTGCAGTTACTGGGGTCATGTTATACCAACAACTTTGTGGTATCAATTCCATTATATTTTATGGTGTTTCCGTTTTAGCTGCTTTATTTCCACAACTTTCCACGGTTCTAAATTGTATTATCTCAGTTCTCAATTGCATTGTGACAGTGGCATCTGGTGCTTACGTGGATCACTATGGAAGAAAGCCTCTACTCTTAACATCAATCTCAGGAATGTCAATTTGTGCATTCTTTCTTGGTCTAGCAATTATTATGGGATGGGGAATAATTGCTGCTGTTTCAGCAATGGGATTTGTAGTTGCATTTGCTATCGGACTCGGTCCAATCCCTTTCATGGTGTTGCCAGAATTAGTTCCAAATAGAATGGCAGGAGCAGCTCAAAGTGTTGGGACCACAGTTAACTGGCTTGCGACATTTTTAGTTGTAAGTATAGGAAACAAAAATAATTTGGATTCACTTTTGATCTTCTAACATAATATCACAGGCATTTCTATTCCCAGTATTACAAACATGGCTCGGTGGAAAAGTGTACTATCTTTTTGCATTGATCGGCATATCTGTAAGTGTACATATAGTATCCTGCAATATGATAATACCTTCAAAGAAGCTAACTTTTCAATTTTAGGGTGTATTATTTGTCCAGAACTTCGTTCCTGAAACTAAAGGAAAACAAACAATGTTGGAAGTTTGGGGGCGCGAATGATTGTTACAAGAAGTTAAATTTCGGGATATTTTCAAGAGAGATTTCAATTTGATATGATAGAGTAAAGAGATGTGGCTAATATTTCATATACTTTACATTCCTACAAACGAGTATTAGTATATTCTTCCATATGTATTCATATAATATCAGCAGGTATTTGTTGCGTAGCGACAAATGTGGAATAATAAAAATTGTACCTGAAAGATTGGGATTGAAAAGGGATAAGAATATTGCACGGCTAAAATGTGACTGTGATTGTAAAAATTCTAAAAGTGGAAACTCTTGGTGAACATTTGGTCACTATAAAATTATCAGCACAAAAAATATTAATGAAAATTAATACCCCTAACCCATAATAATTTTCAAAATTGCATAGGCAGCGTCATTCAAAGTGGTGAATAATAGGGATATACAAAGTGGGTACTTTCCTAGTTAGGCAGTTACACTCTCAAAATTTTTTTTCTGACAATTTTTTCCTTCTGACAATTTTCTCTCTTCCTTTTTCCTCTCCTCTCTCTCCTTCCCTTTTTTGCTCGCCCATCACGGAACCTTTTAAACACATTTAAAGATGCCTACCAGATTGACCAAGACCAGAAAGCACAGAGGACACGTCTCCGGTATGTATAATTCGACTAATTTATGTCATTAGTACACTATGTTTCTTGTTGGTTGGTTGCTTGGTAATGTTGTGGATTTGGAAATAGGAAATTATGTATGGTGAAAAAAATTTTAGTGTTTTCAGTTAGGATTTATGGATTGATTTAAATTTTTACGATTGTTGATGGAGGATCTTGGGACCAACTGACTTGGAATAAGTGTTGTTTGTTAAGTTTGTTCATGGTTACTAACAGTTTTATGTAGCCGGTCACGGACGTATCGGAAAGCACAGAAAGAATCCCGGTGGTCGTGGTATGGCCGGTGGTCAACACCACCACCGTATCAACATGGATAAATACCATCCTGGTTACTTCGGTAAGGTTGGTATGAGATACTTCCACAAGCAACAAAACCACTTCTGGAAGCCCGTTCTCAACCTCGACAAATTGTGGACTCTCGTCCCCGCTGAGAACAGAGAGAAGTACATTGCTTCTGCTTCTGAATCTGCTGCCCCCGTTATTGATACCTTGGCTGCTGGTTACGGTAAGGTCCTTGGTAAGGGTCGTCTCCCTAACGTCCCCGTCATTGTCAAGGCCAGATTCGTTTCTGCTCTTGCCGAGAAGAAGATTAAGGCTGCTGGTGGTGTTGTTGAGCTCATTGCTTAAACAAAGTTAAGTTATTTTATGTTCTATAAATTAATTGACCAAATCAAACAAAAAAAGTCATGACCTCTTATTGTAAATATCACTTTCTTTTCACAGTTTAAAACCCAAAAATTGTATCATTGTTTTCACTACATCGTAACTATTTCAGATGGTTTGTATGTTGGGAGTATTGTTACGTAATGTATTATGTGATTTTTTTTTTTTTTTTTTTTTTTT
>JAJMJJ010000284.1:0-11382 GCA_030568955.1 Geotrichum siamense (nom. inval.) | reverse complement strand
TAGTTGAGCATCTTAACAAACTCAAATCTTCACCAGCCCTTGCCAAATACTCGAAACAGGATGGGTCCAATCCTATGGTAGCACTCATGACATTTCTTCACATTAGCCGACAACTTAAGACGACAAGTCGTACCGGATGGTTGGATTACAAGATTGAAGAACCTGAAAGTATTGCTGATCATATGTATAGAATGGGTGTCATTTCTATGCTTACAACTGATAAAAGTATTGACGCGTCGAGATGTGTAAAAATGGCGATTGTACATGATATGGCCGAATCATTGGTAGGTGATATTACACCTTTTGATCCTATCACGAAAGAAGAGAAACATAGAAGAGAGGAAGAAACTATGAAGTATTTGGTATTTGAAGTGTTGAATCAATATAGTGCTGAAGTTGGAAAAGAGATTTGGGATTTATGGCAAGAGTATGAAAATGTTAGCACAAAGGAAGCTAGGTTTGTTAAAGATGTTGATAAGTTTGAACTTATGATGCAAACTTTGGAGTATGAACAGGATTTCAAAGAAAAGGATTTGACCCAATTTTACAGTGTTAGAAGTCAAATCAAGACTGATGAAGTTTCACAATGGGCAGACGCGGTTTTGGAAGTCCGTAAGGATTTATAGTCTGCCAGTCATATGCTTGACCTAAGAATAATTTATGACATTAAAAAATTATAATTGTACATGAATTAGTTCTATGATTGATTATTCAACAAGTTCATCGCGCCTGATAAAAAGATCCAATAGACATGTTGGGCAGGTATTTTATAGATAGTGTTTATTTTAGATACTTATTGTTTGTAGATTGTGGTAATAATACCTTATTTACTTTGAATTGATTATAGATTGTGGTAATAATAACATATTTACTTTGAATTGATAATTCCTATTACTATTCACATGCATAAATGTTTGTTTATTCTATAGATCTTTATTGTCTTGGTAACAAGATTCTTTTCTTTCTTTCTTTCTTTTTTCCTGAATCAAATGTTATCTTTGGCAAATATCAAGGTAGCGATAGAATGACGCGCTATCAGTGCACAAATACAAAATCCAAATTGAATACCCATTAAGGTTGTAGTCAACTTATCCTCTCTCATAGTTCCAAGATTCACTAATGTCAAATTTATTATTGTAAGATTAGAAACTGCTACGATATTTTCTTTCTCATCCCTGTATACACCAAGAAGTCGCAATTTCTCTAAAATGGTAAAAATCTTGCACAAAATTGGTTTTGGTGGTGAATTAAATTCAACTTTGGAAGGTTCTAACAGCCCAGTTTCTACATTGAATTTTGGCATTCTATGACGTGGACAGTCAATAATTTTGAAAAGCTGTGGTGCAGAATAAATGAAATTAAAAATCTGAGGAATGAAGAAAAGAAGAATTGTTTTTGAGAAATGACCAAGAATTCCAGTAACGGCAAATACCATGCCAGCTATGTAGCAGTAAGTATCACCAACGAAAACCGAGGCTGGCCACCAGTTGTGATAAAGTAGAGAGAATGTAACTCCTAAGAATGGAATAAGAAGATAGGCCGAAAGAAGATGTGACTCAGCGGCAGGATGGTGAGGTCGAAAAATGTATAGAAAATCGTTAATAAGGATGGAAATCCCAATAACAAGAGACTGACCAACCTCGATACCGTTAACGCCAGCAAAAATATTGATTGAATTCGGACAGAAGATAGCAACTGCAGCCATGTAACCATAATATAATGGGCCAATATCAACAATATCACCTAAAGTTCCTCGTAAAAAGCTGGGTACTGTAACAAATGTGACACCAAAATCGACAAAGTACACAATCAATAACGGAATTGAGGCGATAGCTGGTAAAAAGAACTTATTCCTCCATCTAATATCAAACAAATCATCCGCCACACCTAAAATAAACATGCTCTGAAGTGATAGTAACCCAGACAATACACCTGCAAGTTTGTTGTGTGGAAATTTAGCTAAAGTTCGACCATTACCGTTAGATATGACTTCGATTCCACCTTCCCTATTTCCACTGCCTGATGTTGCAGTAACGAGATATGGATAAAACATAAATGGGATAAAAAAGCAAAGACAAAACAAATAAACCAACGCAGGTACTGCTCCCATAGTTTCGGGAAGTAAAGGTTTATCCCTCTTACTTAAATCACGACCACTTAATCCAACTTTGATAAAAGACGGTCCTAAAGCTGGGATCATATGGAAAGTGACAATTCCTCCTACCATTGCGAATCCTACTGAACTAATCAGAGGTTCACCCCATGTGTTTAATATCAAACTTATTCCAACACCAACAATGGTGATGGAAAGTAGACCGATTTTATGTGATATCTGTGACATCAAACTTGTAAAGAAACAACAATGATAATGATGATAATTACGTACAGAACACATATACCCCTTGATCCTTAGATCTTATTTTTCATCACATGATTTCAGGGTTGGGTTTACACGTATTAGGTGTTATTGTATGTGTTGATGGGAATTTTACTTCACCATTCCTAAATCTATAGAGCATAGTGTTGATTGTTGACGAGCTATCAATGTCACAACTAAAACCATTCAGTGCAGGTCATGAAGAGTTGATTCATGATTTATCGTATGGTATGTTTATTTTTTTTTTGTGGAAAATATTCAAAGTATTCTTTTCTTCTGAGTCAATGCTAATCATTGAAAGATTTCTATGGGCGAAGACTAGCGACTTGTTCCTCAGATCAGTTTATCAAAGTTTTTGACAAAATTGAGCAACCGCAGCCAGGAATTGAATCAGTAGAAGATGAAGATGGATCAAATTGGAGGTTAAGTGATAGTTTTAAAGCACACGATTCAACGATTGTCAGGGTTGCATGGGCAGATCCTGAATTTGGATCTGTTCTCGCGTCCTGTAGTTATGATGCTACTGTTCGTGTTTGGGAAGAAGAACTTCGAGGTAACAGTTCTTTTGAAAGTCAAAACACAAGCCGAAATCCTAGTTCTAGTGTCATTGGTCTAGCAAATGTTAATACGAATACAAGTTCGTTAAGTAGTACTCATTGGAAACGACGTGCCACAATTTCCGATTTTCGCGGAGCAGTGTATGATATTGCATTTGCCCCTTCGCAGCTTGGACTAAAAATTGCATGTATTGATAGTGAAGGAGTTTTCCATGTCTACGAAGCTATGGATCCAAATAATTTGCGATATTGGACATCAATGGTTGAAGAGAATTTGGTGACTAAAATAGCGAACCGAAATAAACAGTCTGCATTTTCGTTATCATGGTGCAAATCGACTTTTTGGGGTGAATATATTGCAGTGTCTGCTCAAGATTTTGCTTACATTTATGGTCGTTCTGATATTGGAAAATATGTTAGAATGGCAGAATTCCCCGGATCAAGTGGACTAATCAGAGATATTTCATGGGCACCTTCTATGGGTCGACAGTTTCAACTAATTGCTACTGGTTCTGCAGATGGCCATGTGAGAATCTATAAGGTAGTTAAAAAGAATGGCTCTAGTGAAGAATTAACGATAACACTACTTTCAGATTTGGATGATCATAAATGTGAAGTATGGAGAGTGTCTTGGAATATTACTGGTACAATATTGGCTAGTTCTGGTAATGATGGAAATATTAGATTCTGGAAAGCTTCATTTAAAAACGAGTTTAGAAGTGTGGCTGTTGTGAGTGCTGAACAGAGAAATGAAACTAGTTAAGATTGTATGATTCTTGTAGACATATTCAAATGTATATTTCATTATTTATTTAAAATATGATGTTGATAATGAAACTTTTTTAAGTGTTGCTGTGCTGTCTGTTACAATTTATAACTTCGGGAATATTTCATTTTAGTTCGGGTAATTACAATTGTTTTCATTCTAAAGCGTCAAATTGTGATGTTAATCCGATTGTATCTAATTACTAATTACATCGCCTGGACAATTTCTTTTTGACTTCAGTTTTAATTAAGAACTCAAGGCTTAGGTAGATATATATATATATATATATATATTGATAAAATAATATTTGCAAAGTTTCTATAATGAGTTCCAGGATGTAATTTTATATTTTTCTATAATTCCTGTAATAAATAGTAAGTACACATGTAGGGTTATATATTAGATAATGAGACATCTTAACAATTGTTAAATGAATAAAAGAAATCCACCTCAAGCGGGCCCACCAATGTTTTGCACCTTCTTTGAATGTCCAGCTTTTCTATTATGGTTACCAACTTTGGCTTTATTTCTATCATTCCGCTTTTGTTGTCTCTTAAGCATATCTTCTTCGGTTTCACCTTTCCGTGGTGTTGGTGCATGACGAGGAGCTCTGTATTGTTTGGGTCTAATTGTACCTTTTTCTTCATCATCATCAACATGATCATTTTGTCGCCAGGATGTAGCTTTTAAGGAGCCACGATTTTGAGGTTTAGTATTGTTTAACATATATTTTGTTTCAAGTCGTTTAAGACGGTTAGGGTCACGTTCAAGCATTCGAGCCCATCCTTCAAGTTGTTCGTCAGTCCAACCAGTTCTTTGTTTAAGTTCAGCCCGTGATCTTGTTCTGCGGGCAGATTTTGAGAATTCAGCAGTGGCACCAGAACCGTGGCTAGAAATATAATCAACTAAATAGGCTTCAACCCTTTCTGCTGCAGAAGGTTCTGCTGCAGAAGCCGTATTAGTGGAAGTAGAGGAGTCAGTGTTAATGTTGGGAATGTGAGTTGTAGTATTAATAAACTTAAAAGAATTTGAAGTCTCGTCAGTTAATGTAGGAATAGCAGTAGGATGATCCACATCAGCATCATCGTAAGTATCATCATGCTCATCTTCATCGGCTTGATAAATTCGTTCAAGAGTTGCTTGTAGAGATTTTTCATTCTTATAGGCCGATCCAAGCTTGGAAAATGTAGTTTGAGACTTTTTACCAAAAATTAGTTTGGACGTATCAATTTCCAGTCGGTCAATTGCATCGTTATCATAAATGGAGCGTGAAGGTTTAGAGTTTGATTTTTCGGAATCTGGTGTTGGATCAGACGGAGATTTCGAAGATGTAGGAGAAGGTTCCTTAATTGTTGAAGATGATTTTGAAGATTGGGTTTTTGATGTTTGCTGAATCGTTTTGAAGTTCTGGTATCTTTCCAATTCATTTTGGTTTTCAAGAAGATAGGATATAACAAGTTCAGCAGAATTCTCATGATTAATCAATAAATCTTCAACTGCTGCCGAAGAGAGATCCGGGAATAGGTCCAATACAATTGACATTTGCATTTCATCGGCTTTTACAGTATTTTGATATGGTTCAGTTGATATAACTTTACCTTTATCCCTTCGTTTTTGTTTCTTTTTATTTTCACCCAACGGATTCGGTACAACTGGAATTCGTAGCTTTGCAGTTTCCAGAGACATTGTTAATGAGGGCACACCAATCAACAGAGTAAAATTAGTGTAATTCAATAACGCTGACAATAGTTCGGAATCTCCATTTCCAGCTTTCGAAATGACTTCGGAAAGTACACTAATTTTGGTATTAGATTCCAATAGTGATAAAGGGGGTGCACAAAAGCTTGCAGCACATAATCGTAAAATATCGACCTTATCTTTTCTAGAACCATTTTTATAGATCGATTGAAGTTTATCAAACCATTGGACTGTAACCCAGTCTCGGGCAATTCCAGGTCCAGAAAGCAATATGATCGATACAGAGTTCGTAGCAGTCGGGGATGTAAGATCAGAAGCTTCTTGTAAAGCCGTCACAAACGTTTTACCACCTCTTACATTGTACAAATGCCACAACAATTCTGTCATTTTACTAAAATTCGATTTTCCATAGACTTCCACCAACCACCAAACTGCTTTATGGCTAAGTACGTCTACTACGCAGAATTTTTCAAACAAATCCACCTTAGTAATCAACAAAAATACAGTTTCTCTTAGCTCCAAATCCAATTTGTCTGTTAATTGATCAGAAGGAATATTAATGTGTTCCTTTAAATAAGATTCGAGAAAATTTCGCATACTGGGTGACATTGTATTTGTTGGAGGAAGTTGATGATAGTAGAGGAGAAGATCTATCCAGGTGTTTAGTAAAGATTCCCATAGTTCAGGGCCCGTTGCCTTAATATCATTGCACACTTCAAAAGACGGGTAACCTGTGATAAAAGGAAGAGGAGCATTTGATTTCGGAGGCATTATGGTTTAAGGTAGGGTGATAGGTTGATAAATGTTGTCGAGTAGTATCAATATCTTGTTTCTTTTTGTTTTTCATACGTGATATTTTTGGGGTTTACGCTTGGGAGAGGAACAAGAAAAATTTCAATGTATCTTGGTGAGTCAGAACAGATGTTTTGGGAGCAACTAATTTTCACATTACGCAGAAATATAAAACTTACTGCAACATTCCAACACACCACAGTAAAACATGATTATCCTCTGCATCATTTTTTCACATATCTTTTTTCCAGGTTTTCAACAGTAGTCATAATTGATATATTTCTACTTTTTATTTTATTAACATACGTCAATTGTATCAGGTAATATTACGAGTCAAAGCGACATTAACAAATAAGTATTTTATATAATCTCTTTTAGTAATTATTCCTAATAGTTTAAGGTAATGGATGTATACAGCTACCTATCTAGGTATGTTTGTATAAATATAGCCTTGGAACAGCGCTGAGTAACATTGTCACTTGTGAAGGAAGTGGAATTAACCAAAGATTTGTAGTCATTTTTGAGTCTGAATGATGTGTGTATTTTTTTTGATAAAATGATTCTAATTCATTTGATGTACTAAAAATTGATATAATCAATTTGGCTCAACCCGAATATTTTGGAATGAATGTGCGGAGTATAGAAGTTCCCGGGTATTGACCAACCACAAAATGCTGGTTTTCCGTAGCAATATATATATATAGTCGATTATTTCTATTTGAGATATTAATCTTATACAATCAGGTCCAGTTATATTGAACGACATATGCTGTGATTATTGACTATCCAAATGATTTTGTTATGCTGACGAAAATTTCATGAAGGTTAAATCGTCCTGATTCCGTATCTATAATGCTTTGGGGTGCATCCAATATAGAAAATAGCACTTTGCATATTCTCATTGATATAGGTCCAAAAGAATCAAAGTTTTTGGAAATAGCATATTTCAAAAATTAGGGAAGGAACATTCCAGTGTCTCTATTCAAATTCCAACAATAATCAAGCCATAAATTGTCAGTTGTCATTGTTGTATGAAGCATGAGTTGATATTGCTGAGAATAAAAAAAAATAAAAAATAGGTCATTTTGGACATTTCTATGGTTATAACACTTTTTTTTTTTGTACTATGGAAAAGTTTCTAAATGTTTCAATTTCCAGTGCGTGCTAAATCACGATTCCATATTTCTATCCCAGTCCATACATTCAAGTAAAACGTCCATGATATTCCAACCTGACATATCTGTGGAGTATGCATATTTGCATGTAACATGAATACCACTTACAGATTCATGTTATCAACTATAATAAAACATGTTTCAAGGGACAAGGCAAGAAGACAATTTGTGTACCAATTAGGAAACAATCAACCACATTAGGAAACTATGATGTAATTGAGTAGAAAAACCCCTGTCTGTCCATTTACAATAAAATTAGTGGGAAAGAAGGGTAAAGTACGAAAATGGAAATTACAAAAAAATTACGTGATGATTAGTTAGCATGAGATAAAGGTGGCAGGAATCGTTTTGTTCTGTTGTATGGAGAGAGAATTTTAATTGGGACAAACTTTTGAAAAAGATGCCACCGCCCAAGTAATTTGCCTCCTTTTTATTGGCGTTTGGGTTTTTTTTGTTTATTTATTGCTAGAATTCTGCTAGAAATGTTTTGCAGTAGTTGAATGCCTGTAAATAATGGTAGTACAATATAGTGGTGATAATTGTGGTAGTAATGCCATTTATTATGTGCTGCTGTAGTATATTTGTGGAAAGTGTATGGAGAGACCTTTTTTAATTTTAAGAAAAAAAAATATTCCCATTTCATTTACACCCAAAACACATTTCTGCATTTTTTTCTCTTTCTTTCCTACTTCCATCTATTAACCTCCATCAATTCATATATATACTTAGGTATATATATATGTATATATATATGTACCTACATATAGATACATATATCCACGTCTATCCTTCTTCTGCTTATCCAGTTCAAACATTCGACTTTTTCTTTCTGCGGTAGCTTCTACATTTTTCTTTTTATACACACCATTTAGTGGCCACCCCTTTAGTTTCTTCAATCATGTCTACAGCTACCAATACAAAACCGAGGAGAATGTCCCTCTCCCAAAAAATAAAAACTATCTTTGGTACAAACCAACAACAGCAACAACAACAAATATTGAACCCTGTAAGCGATCAAACGTCTCCCGCCTCTCCTCAATCGCAGACAACTTCTCCTAAGCAAAAATCACCTGTTTCATCGTCAGTCAATCTCCCTCTAAGTCATTTAGGTATTTCAGATGAAAGGTCTTCTCTTTATTCTGCAACATCTACAACACAGCAGGATTTTAGTGTTCAGAAAGTATCTCCTACAAACTCCTCGACAATTAATCTCTTCACCCTGAATCCTGCAACTTCCAATCCCGCCATCAAATCACCTGTTTCTAATCTCTCGGAGAAATCTCCAACTATGTCAACAAACTCAGTCCAGTCAACGAGTGACATTACTCCAATCTCCATGTCTACTCCTTTAACCTCAAACACACCCAAATCGCAAATACCGAAGCAACCTCAACCAAAACATATTCCACAAATCATTTCTAAATCTCTTTCTCAATCTTCAAAAATATCTTCGAAACCTACTCCATCTCCATCTACAACCTCGACACCTCCTCCAACTACACCTTATTCAGCTCTGAAACCTTGTCGTTTCACTGTTATTGGTGATTCTCACATTCATCAGTTAAAATCAACAAGAAGGCAGGAAAAATTAGGTTCAATGTTGCGTGATATTCTTGGAACTGGTAAAAAAGTTCGTGATGACGCTGTTTCAGCTATCCCGGATTTGGGATTAGGCAATAAGACAAGCCTTAGAAACATTGATCATACCGACCCACTCTCTTTAATGTCTGGGTTGGTTTCTCAAATTCAAAAG
Organism: Geotrichum siamense (nom. inval.); assembly: GCA_030568955.1. Lineage (NCBI taxonomy): Eukaryota > Fungi > Ascomycota > Dipodascomycetes > Dipodascales > Dipodascaceae > Geotrichum > Geotrichum siamense (nom. inval.). The sequence continues at coordinate 2,264 of JAJMJJ010000284.1, read as the reverse complement.
GGCGAAGCTGATGCTAAAAATCTTGTTAAAAATGCTTCCTCTTTGCCTCTTATCGAAAAATACGGAAAGTGTCAAGAAGTTATTGGCAAAGGCTCTTATGGCACAGTTCGAGTTGCACACAAATTTGATCATGACACGCAACGTGAAGTTCTTTATGCCGTGAAGGAATTCAAGAAAAAAAGCCAGGAATCTGAAACTAATTTTAATAAGCGTCTTACTTCAGAATTTTGCATATCTTCCTCACTTCATGACATTAATATTATTCATACTTTAGATCTTATGAAAGATGGTCGTGGTGAATATTGTCAAATAATGGAGTATTGTGATGGTGGTGATTTGTACTCACTTATTTTGTCGTCAGAAGATGGATTAAAACAGGCAGAGGCTGATTGTTTCTTTAAGCAACTCATACGAGGACTTGTATATATGCATTCAATGGGTGTTGCCCACTGTGATCTTAAACCAGAAAATCTTCTTCTCACAACTAACGGTGTACTAAAAATTTCAGATTTTGGTAATGCTGAATGTTTTAGAATGGCTTGGGAAACTGAAGTTCATATGTCGAATGGTGTGTGTGGATCCCGACCCTATATTGCCCCTGAACAATTCAGAGAAAAAGAATTTGATCCAAGGTGTGTTGATGTATGGGCTACAGGAGTGATATATATGACAATGAGAACAGGTTCCTATATGTGGCAAGTCGCAATTCCAGACGAGGATAGTTATTACGAACAATATTTATCAGGAAGGAAGCATAAAGATGGTTATCCGCCCATTGAAGAATTGCGAAGATCAAGATGTAGAAATGTCATCTATAGTATTCTGGATCCAGTACCCTCTAGAAGAATCACTGCAAAACAAGTGTTAAATTCAGAATGGGTACGAAGTATAGTATTGTGTGAAGCGGGAGAAAGAGGTTATTGATCATCTTTTGTATACCTTTATTTACTTTTGTACAAATGTCCTTTATTTTTACATATGTTGTTTGATGAGATAAGTATATTATGATTAAATGTGAATTAAAATGAATTTTTATTTTAATGTGTGACAATATGTGGTTGGCTGTATCCATCAAGGCCCAAAACTATGTATATAGATATTCAGATCTTCTCATATATTACATGTAAACTGAACAATTTGTATGGACATATAAACACATGTACATACCTAGGTAGATAGGTAGGTAGGTGGGTTAAGTCCTCATAAAATAAGGAAAGGAAGTAATAAAATAAAGATCAAAACGGTTAATTCAAATAAGTTTCCTATGTGATCAACATAAGATACAAGATATATGTGTCAAACACAAACATAGCAAAGATCCTTTACTCGGCTTTGGGAACGTATTACAGATCAGACCTCTGGAGCTCAAGTGGGTTAATCCTTAGACCTTGCATTTAGAGCCTTTTCAATATCTGTAATAGTATGTAGAGTTATATTCGATGTCAATAATGGTTTTATTCTAGTAAGTTAAAAAAAACTCCGAAACAGGGAATCGAACCCTGGTTTGCCCGGTGAGAGCGGACCGTGATAGCCACTACACTACATCGGATACATATACTAGTGCTAAATAAATGTCATATATATAATTAACATGTATTTATAATTTCATAGCCTAATTTTAGATTTCAACCTTTATTTAACAGCACCGAAGCATTAAATGCTTGTCCAATTTAACACAGTCTTCTTTTATATAATGTTTTATTCTATGACTATTTTATTTTTACGTTAGTATTCATTTTATATTTACTTATAAGATTCTATATAGGATATTTCCATCTTTTAATTCTAATCCCTTCAATTGACCATCAAAAACCCTTTCCCACCAAGCTTCGTGATGATCATGTGTGTGACCAAGCCCTTTCTGATCTTTTTTGTGTTTTACTAATATAGGCTTTTTAAGACCACCATGACGAAGTGCTTCACCTTGAGTACACCCATAGTTCATAAGATATACTGCACCGTCCAATATTTTGCTAAAGTAACTATATGGGACTATAAACAGAATGATTATTATTTTTTTTTTTTTTTTTTTTTTTTTTTTTTTTTTTTTTTTTTTTTTTTTTTTATTCTGTTTATAGTCCCATATGTTTACTTATGTATGTGCGTGTTTTGTACTTTAGCACTTAAAGTAGCTACAAGTACATCCACAATGTATTTATATAAAAGAAGACTGTGTTTGTGATTTGCCTGATACAGGCTTTCGCGGTCACATTTCTCACTGTGCGTTTGATAATTCTGCATTTAGTAGCGGCCAGGGTTAAATT
>JAJMJJ010000283.1:0-23746 GCA_030568955.1 Geotrichum siamense (nom. inval.) | reverse complement strand
TTTTTTTTTTTTTTTTTTTTTTTTTTTTTTTTTTTTTTTTTTTTTTCTTTTAGAAAGATATTTTACTTTTATGATGATGAAGTAGCAGTGGTGGTTGTAATGACATTTGATTTCCTATTGGGATTAAGAGTTTTTCCAATTGATTCATAACCATCGACTTCACCATCATTATCATCTTCAATTAATTGTTCAATTTCATCTTCGGTATAAACTTCTTCAGAACCCCATTCTTTCAAATCACGAGCAACATAAATTTCGTAGGCGACAATAATTGTCATGACCCAAAATGATAGTCCAACCATGTTGATTTTGATACCAAGGGAATAGAGATTACCAAGAATAAAGGGTCCAAGACATCTAGCAACACTTACAACACTATGTGTAAGTCCGTGCACAGTTCCAAGAACAGCATGGTTAGGGACTGCATTGGTGACTAGAATGGCCATAGGTGGGATGGAGAATGTACGTCCAACAACAACTAGAATGCAGAATGGAAGAATAGCAAAGAACGTAGTTGCTGGTGATTTATGGTTAATAAATGAAAGGAATGGCAGAACAAAGTATGAAAGAGGGAATGTGAGTAGTGAAAGTTTATGCACTCTTGCATTACCGAAATAGTTTGCAACACTGGGATAAATGAATAATTGAAGGAAGATTCCTGAAAATCCAAGGACTGACATGAGGACACCAATTCTAGTTGTTGGCCAGCCTAATCCACCGTTGAAACGAATTCCATGAACAGGATCATCGATAGGAGGTGTTGATAAGAAAAGGGGGAGAAGTTGAAGATATGCGGGACAATGCAACATTAATGTGACAAAACAGACAATAGTAATACGAACTGGTTCCGTAAGAACAGCTTTGAGGGATTTGTCAACCTTGGCAGGTTCATTAGCAGGTGTTACAGTGCCACTAGTTGAAGGAGTTCCTGAAAGAAGAGGTTCTGTTTCATCAATATCCTTCTTAATAACACTTTCAGGTTGAATTCCGAAATACTTTAGTTTGAATCGATCACCCATTCTAACACCCCAATCGTTATATTGGACATGTTCGTTAGTTTCTCGAATAAAAAATATTGTAGTGACAAGTGAAAATAGGAGAATAGGTATAGGGAACAAGTTTGGAAGAATGTAAGGGTATTTGGCAAGGAATTGATTGTTACCAAAGAGACCAGGGAAAGTATGGACGGGATCAGCTAAGAATCCACCAACCATAGGACCTATGATACTGCCAATATTGAAAGTAATAGGTAAAATAGCGAACGCTCTTGTTTGATGCTTTTTTTGACCCTTCATAAGTTCTGCAATGATAGTTCTCATAACACCAATGTTACCATTAAGCATACCGGCCAAAAGACGACCTAGAAAAGCAAAGTATATGTTTCTGGCGAGACCAAACATAAGAATAGAAAGAGTGGTACCGATGATGCCCAACAATAAGGCTGGCTTCCGTCCATAATCATCACTGAATCTGCCCCAAAACACAGCAGTAACAGCTTGACCGAGAGAAAATGATGATGTGACGATAGTGACTAAGAGCGAAATATAAGATGGATCATCGTAACCGAAATCTCTGATCATGTAGTAGATATAGGGCGAGATGGAAGTGAAAGCCAAGGGTTCGGATAACCTACACAAAACCAGAAGGACAATCTGGAATTTGTGAGGAAGAGCAAGATAACCAGTATCTGAAGCCATTGTACTGAAACTTAAGTAGGAACAACAACGATTAAGCTGATCCAATGAATCGAGTAATCAAAATTGGAAAAATAATAATGAAGAAGAAAAAAAATAAAAATGGCCAAGTAAAAAAGGCTGCTTAAATGTCCGAAAAGGGATTATCTTTAGATTCCGATAACGTGTAATTTCTCACATACCCTTTCCCAAAATTTTCAACTCTTTTCTATTGCACAGAATTAATTTCTATCAGAACACAACAAAAGTTTACACAATTTCTTATTTCTTAGTCTTCTTTCTCTTAGGTTCTTCATCTTCGCCTTCTAAATCATATTCATCTTCTAATTCTTCCAATTCTTGTTGCATCCCTTCACTGAACAACTTCAAGGCCTCTACAAATAATACTTCACTCAACACCATAGCAACAGCTTCTCCTCCTCTAAACTCTCCAGGTCCTAATCCTGTATATCCAAACCATCCAAAGAACGATCTTTCTGACTTCTTCACCAAATTCATCTTCTTATGCCACTTTAATGCAACTGGTTCAGATGTTAATTTACGTTCTTTCTTCCCACTCTCCCCTTCCGTCTCCATAAATCTAAACTTCTTAACAAATTCTCTATTCTCCAAAAATTTATTCTCTTCAAAGATAAATGTAATGTCAAACCCTTCTTCATTTTCTTCATCAATGAAGTCCACATGGAAATCACTAAGATATTCTAACAATTCATCATCTTCAAATCCAACAAAATCTTCCATCTCATTGCAACTTCTAATACATGTAAGCCAAAATGATGGAATCTCTTTAACTGCTTTCCTTCTTTCGGTGTAAAAATTCTTTAACTTTTCATGTGCTACCTTTTGAATCTCTCGTTCAATACTTGTTTGCTTATCCGAAAGATCAGCCAACTTATTTAACGACTCTTGAAAGTCTACTCCTCAAATCATTAGATTACTGAAACTTCTTTTCACAATTTCCAATTGCAAAAATTTAATTCAACTTCATTTAAAAAATGAGAAATTCAATAAACTTACCTGCTTCAGACATATTGCCAATTTATACGAAGTAATGATGTTAATATATTAATCGTATTCAAAGTGAATGAAAGTGTTTTATTATAAGATTCAAATTTTCAAAATTTATTTATCCCAAGTTTTACTCCCAACCAATTTTCCCTCTATAAGCTTTAAAAATGGTTAGGGCATAACGCCCTATAAACCTTCTTTAATTTTTCTAGTATTCCAGAAATCTCATAACACCCGGGTTTCATTTTAAGTCAACTTTCTCCTCTAATGCAACGTCAAACACAAGCGATTATTATATTTTTTCGTTTGAGTTAACATAAAAGTTGAATTTAATACCTACATGACAATTCCTTGATTAAAGCATACAATTAAATTAAGTAAAATAATAATAATAAAATAAAAATTTAAAATCTTCAAATCCTCCTTCATCATTATGATAACAAAAAGGATCCAGAACCTTCGCGAATTGCAGTGACCAGCCTAGTCTTCAATACTTCCTTAGAAGAATAATTCGGTAACTTAAAATAATTTGCACACGTCATAACAGTTGGCAAGTAATCATCTGGGGTCAACGGTGCCTCACTCACTCTACAAACAACTGTAAATGGTGGATTTAATGCCTTAAACCCTCCAATAGGTAAATTGGGACTTCCAGTCACAAATTGTAAAAACTTCTTTTGTTCAAGTTTCGTAAACTCACTCATAACTTCAAATAAATCTCGCACAATTCTGCTGTCCATATTATATCCATGATCAGCTTTCGCCGAATTACAAAGTGTCTCATATGACCAATCTGATTCTCCTTGTCCACAAATAACAACTAGTTCTTCTGGGTTGAAAGCATTCAATGCACTGTATGGAAATACTTGTGAGAATGCCTCTCTAAAAGCATTAATTTGTGTCTCAACTCCAAACCCAATAGTCATGTCTACCACTGCTTCAATATAACTCTCCAGATTATCGATATTAACTTCAATATTGCGCCCTCCTTCTTTCAATTCTAGTGATGGCAATCCAGGATAGGTGAAATCTAATGCCAAGTCTGAAAGATAAACACCGTCCACTAAAGGATTACTTACACCCTTTTTACGAAGGGCCAAGTATTTCTCTAACATATGCAATGACTTTCCTAGTTGGGGATCAATTAATGACAATGTACCTAGGGAATATTCATTAAAAACCCCTGGCAAAGTGTTCCTAAAGAAAATAGGATTGAAATTGAGATCAATAATTCTGGAATCAAGCATGGCACGAGCAACAAATATACCAAGAGACCTAAATAATTCAAGTACCTTCTTGCCAGCTTTGGTATCAAAATATTCCGGTTGATAAGGCAAAGGAAATAAGCCACGTCCAGTAAACACATATGGGTCGCCGGAATCTTTGTTATCATTTCTCCAAATCTCCAAATCTTTCCTTGTGAATTCTTTACTAACTCCAGCGTAAAATTCCAACGTAGGTCCTAATCCAGTTCCAACATCGTCGAAAAATTCAACTTCTAGCGTGAATGGAGAAGATCCATATAAATCAAGTACCTTTGCAGCGCTTTTTAATAACTGGTTTCGAGAAACTCTAACTTTCTGTCTTACTAACCGTCCCATTGCTCTAGCAGGGTCACGTCGGTTAGATTCTGTGCTATTGACCCATTTGTAAATCAGTCTTGAATAACCAAAAGAAGTAGACTGTAAAAATAAAAACCTGGTTTCAAATGGGAACAAAAATGGATAAAGGCGAGTAGCATCAATTGTCCAATCCGGTAAAATTCCACCAACAACAATAAGCGGCTCCTCCAACTGTCTATTGAGTTTAGCGGTTAATTTGGAACTAAGGAATTTTGAAGGAGAAAGTGGTTTAATCTTCAGGCTATCAGTTCCATAAAGATCATAGATTCTATTATTGAGGTTGTAGAGAATGCTCAAAAGTCTGATGACTATTGGAATAGACTCATTCGTTCCAAAAGAAGCAGGAATATCAAGACTTTGATTGATGTAGTCTTCTTTTACCGTTTCCTCTTTGGTTGTAGGTTTCTTACCAGGAACGTTTTTAAATGTAACATCAAATGAAGTGTTCCAGATGGTTGATGAAATATTGATTTTTGGAACTTCATCCTTTTTTAACATCTCTTTTTCTTTAGCTTTAAGGTGCCTGTAAATTGCACCATAAACTGTCGTTTCTTTAGGTATTATTTTTCCGTCAATATAGAATTCCAGATGCCATTGTTTATCATCTTTCTTATCTGTCGTTTCATCCTCAGCAAGGTCGTTAGAATCTTCATCTTCCTGCTCATCTTCCTCTTCTTCTGGTAAATCCTGCCCCAGAAGAGTTGAAGACATCCGTTGTAATAATTTGGATCTAGAATCAAGATTAAAAAAGTCCAAATCTAATTTATGTTTAAAAAATTCCTCAACTGCTTCAAATGTTGCAATAGCTTGAATAGAGATGGTAATAGGTTTTACTCGTTTCTTTGAATCTTTAGAAATCAAATTGAGGCGCAACTGTTTAGCTAAACTCGCAGGAGAAGGTTGACCTAATTCTGAAGAAATTACTTCAAACTTTTCAAATCTTGCAAGCAATTCAGTTAATTTCTCAATTAGTGTTTCAAATTGCTTCGAAGTACCATCACTGTAAATACCCTCTAAAAATGCTTTTCCTGCATGAACAGTGTTTGTTTTCTCATCTTCAATAAGAACTGTGTAAATGGATCGTAAAATATGGGAACTTAACAATTCAAACTCTGATGCTTGACTGAGAACTTGCGAAAATGTTGTAATGTGCTGAGTTAAGTTTTTCTTGTCATTCTCAATTCGACTTCCAACAATTTCTAAGATCCGTCTTTGGTCTTCAAGTGATCTAAAATCAGCTAACCGAAAGAAGCATTCAAATCTGGTGATAAAACTCTTTGAATCACTTAATATGACATCAGACAAATCAGAATCAAAAAAGAAATACTTCCATCCGTGATATTTTATGACAGGAGTACCAGATACGGTTTGATTACTTGCACCATTGACAGAACTCTGCTGTTGATTAGATTCTTTTCTATTTACATTGACATCAACTACCTCAGAATTAGTAGGCTGTGTTGGCTGATCATTTTCAACTTTCCGTGACGATTCAATATCTTTTATAAAGTTTTTGACATCTTCCAAGATACCGCTTCTATAGTACGAACGTACAAAAATATCTGGAAGTTTTAAAAGAAGGGTTAATGCAATTTCCAATGCTCCTACGACTAACGAAGGATTGTCATTGCTTGACAAAATTGAACTCAATAAAAGAGATAGCTCCAACTTATCAACAGTTTTGTACAGAAGTTCTGGCTCAAGACCAGAGGTTATTTTTAACAATGTAGATAGAACAGTGCGGCGGATAGGTAAATCAACTGTAGAAGCATAGATATCGATCAATAAAGAGACTGAAACTTTTGAAAAATGGACAATAACTTCGGGATCTGAGTTCAACAGTCGCATTCTGGTCTTGACTTTTTCAGTAAAACTTTCTGATGGAGACTCTACCTTATATGGACCTATAATTTTCGAATTACTGTCAACAATAACATCCGGGAAAACATTACAAAAGAAAGAAAGAGCATTCGTCATCTTTTCTTTTGGTGTATATATCAATGAGTGAACAATTGCAGTATTGTCTTTTTCCACCATAGTTGTGTCATCGTTATCATCATCAAATGTAGGAGAATGCTTAGTTAGATCTTGATATAAAATGTCTCCAATTTTCTCTCTCAATGAAAAATGTGTTAAATTAGGCGAGACTTTGGCAACAATTGAAAGAGTTTTAATCACTCCCGGTGCAATGTCATTATTTGAATTTACATTGGGGTTGAGGAAAGTGAATAAATGAAGACACATTGCAGGAGATAAGAATTCTTCTATCTTTTCAGGGTGACCTCGATAACTCTCGACAATCCTACATATGGAGGTTAAGATATTTTGAACAACTTGTGGGTCAGTACTATTTATAATTGCCTCAAACATTTCTTTCAAATCAAGAACCGCTTGATAATGTCTCACAGAAATGTTAATGCATGAATTGGCGACAATCTCTGTTGCAACTCGTTGTGTAGGAATAGAAAAGAAATCGAGATATGTTAAACAACCAGCGAGCCCACCAAATTCAACGATAGAATTGGTTTGACGTGCTGAAATCTTTCTTAAAATCTAGGAGAAGGAGAAAAAAGAAAAGTTAACATTGTAAAGCAATGGTATAAAGAAAGTGGTGTAACTTACTCCTAATGCGAGTTCGACGGTATCGATATATTGGACTTCCATTAATTTCTGACATAATGATCTGACAGGATTAGTGAAACTAAATTTATCAAGAGATGAAGGGGTAGCGTCGAGAATGTTAGATAAGCATCGACAAGCCATCAATGACACTTCAATATTATCTTCAAAAAGTGGATTGACCATAATATCCGATAAAGATTCCAATAATTTAGGAAAAGGGATAGATTCTAGTAGTAACTCCTCGGGGTTCATCAGAATGATATCAGCAAGCTCCTGTAAACTAGCCAACACATCATCAGCATTATCACGTTTTGTGAGGGCTTCTATTAAAACCGGCACCCGGGTAGAGAGACCAAGTGCAATTTGTGAAATAGTATTAATGTTTAGAAACTGAGACATCGGTAATCTACCGGACAAAGAATTACGAGGTAAGGAATCATCATCGTCCTCGTCGTCTTCGTCGTCTTCATTATCGTTATCTTCATCAATATCATCGTCGTCTTCTTCTTGATCTTCATCCTGATCATCATCATCATCGTCGTCATTCGAGTCACCTTCTGAATCATCAATTGGATCTTGATAAGGATTTCTATACCGTCTCATGTTATTGCGAATTAGGTCGGCTAAATGATCTTGCTCATTCTCGGTCAGATCAATTCCATCCTCATCATCAAAATCTTCAGTATCCTCATTATTATCTTCATTTCCTTCTTCAATTGAATTGCCTAAAGGACCAGAAGCAGAGGCATGGTAGTAAAGATCATCTTGTTGATGAAGATTTTTGGCCGGAGCATCTTCCATTTCCACATCTTCACCACCATGCTGAATCGTAGAGTGGCGTAGAGAAGAGGTGCGCCCAGAAGATGAAGCAGAAGGAAATACTTCATCTGAATCAGGCATAGCGGTGTCCTTTTCCATGTTTGACTGACTTCTAGTTTTCCTCTTAGATGACATAAATGAAATAAATTCAACTAGTGGCAAATGTCTTTAAGTTCCTCCGACTAAATAATGTTGGAAGCAAAGACAGTGAAAGTAAAGTCTACAGGGGAAAATGGAGTCTAATTATTTCAGAAAAAATTAGGTAATATACTAGTAATTATTAATAATAACCGTATTAACTGACGAAATTGCTAGTGGTCTTCTTATTCCACTTGAAGAGCACACGCTATGGACATACTACTAATTTGGTCCATTTAAGTACTTTACAAGTAATAAGAGAAGAGTTTTGTAACTATGTACCTTACTATCTGGTGTAAAATGATTTTTACGTGCTGACAATAACTAATAAAAACATCGGTCGGGTAATGTCCACAATTACTTAATCATATTTTTAGCAGCCATATTAAATGCTACCGCCGCGCAATCACATAAAGTAAAAAAAATTGAAATTAAACGGCATTGTACTACACTCAGAAAATCTGTTTTCTCTTGGTAGAGTTGATTTGAACTTAATGGTGAGGGCAACTTTTATTAGGCAACAAAATCTTGACGTGTTCATTGAAAGTTTGAGTCGTGAGAACCTCAGTGGTTCAACACTTTTGGTTTTTCTAGGTGGGAAATTTGAACTCTTTAAGCATGTCAGGCCCAACTGGTACACCACATTGCCCTGTTCTTTGACAGAGGAGTTTACAGATTCTATTAATATTCAGTTTTGCAATACGTTGCATGATCTACTCTCTACTTTAGTATCAGTACAATGTAAATATAATACTATCATCATTTGGGGCCTTCTCACATTATTGAGACCTACAACCACAATTCATCAATTGAACCATACATTCTATTCCATATTTTCTATACTGGAAAATGAAGCTCGTGTTATATTTGGCGAGACGGAAATTGATCCATTTGATAATAACAAGAATCAGCTAGATCTTTTTTCAGGACCGACTGAGCCTTCGGCAAGACGATCAGAGAAGCATGGCCATGGACAATCTTCTGAATTTGAACCGGGATTGACTGGTGTTCCTATCAAAGGATCTAACGAAAATAAACTTTGTATATATGATGTTATAAGAAGATGGTTTGTTGTTTAAATTGTGATATATCGAAATTCCGTGCTTAATTATACTTATTTTTTTATGACCATGATAGCATGCAGCGGGTGGTTTTCATTGGATAAGTCAATAATAATTTTTTGAAGTAGGATATTTTATCACTTCAAATATGCACAAATATTGTAGATAAATTAATTAAAACAGTACGGTTAAACTTTTTGAGTATATATTCAAATTTTATTATAGTAGGCAAGATGACATACTGCACATTTGTGCGATATATTCAAAACGTTCAAACATTAAAATTTAAACATTAATTGCCTATTAATCTTATTATGAAAGCAAAATCATGGAACTTTCTATTTTTATATTTTTTGTCTTTTTTATTATATATTATTATCATTATTATTATTATTATTACTGTTTTTTGAAAAAAAAAAAAAAATAAGATAAAAAAAATTACAACTTCAGATATGATTAACAATTAGAAAAAAATAAATGAATTCTTGGATAAATTACTGATGTGATATAAAAATTTAACATGTAGTAAAATTGAGGATTTGTTTTATGTCTATATTTACGAGGTATTAACTTTAGGAGTTGTAAGTTCAACGATCAAACGGTACAATATTTTAAGTCAAGTGTTAAAGTTTGTAAATTCGAAATTGATATATTCACATACGCAAAAATATGCCTATATAGTACTAAAATTTTATTATAATATAGGTTTCAAAAACGGTTCTTTTAATAATTCATTTGCAGTTGGACGTTTATTGAAATCAAATTCAAATGTTTTAGATAGAAAGATTTTAGCTTTTTGACTGCAATGAGGAGGAATCATGGGGGATATCATGGTACCAATTTTAAAAATGGCTTGCATTTGGGTGAATTCGGGGAAAGGGTGGGAAGCGGTGAACATTTCAATTATGAGACAGCCAAGAGACCAGATGTCCGCTTTAAGGGTGTAGGAGGTTTGTTTGACGACTTCGGGGGCCATCCAGTAGACAGAACCTTGGAGGGAAACACGGTGGGAAGAAGAAGAGGAATGGGGAGGGAGTTTGAGGTCGATGCGTTTTGAAATGCCAAAATCGGAGATTTTGATGGTGCCTTTGTTGTCCACGAGAATGTTGGCGCCTTTGATGTCACGGTGAATTATGCTACGGGAGTGGAGGTATTTCAGACCAGAGAGTATTTGTTTTACAAAGTTGCAGATGAGGGATTCTTCAAACGCGCCGTAGTTGGAAAGCATAGTGGCTACGGAACCTCCAGGAACGTATTCAAGGAAGATGTTGAGGTAGTGGTCATTTTCGGAGTTAGAACCCAGGTATTGGACTATGTTTTCGTGTTGGAGTTCGCGTAGGAAATTCATTTCGCGTTGAAGGGCATCGATCATGTAATGTTTTTTTTGGTCGAGGTCGGAGTTGCTGGTGCTGGACAGTTCGACTTGTTTGACTGCCATTAACTCGCCTGTGATGCTGTTCATTCCAAGATATACTACTCCAAAGCTACCCGACCCTACAACGTTGCCCTTGATCCATCGCGATGGTCCTGACTGCTCTTTGTTGAATATTTCAATAAACTCTTCTTCTGTACGTGAGATTTTTTTCAAGTCTGTGATAGGCTGAGAATAGTCACGAATAGTGGGGGTCTTTGGTACAGAACATGGTGTCATTATGGAAGCAGCAGAAGTTGAAATGACTGTTGACACTTCGGGTGTATTTTGTTCAAATAAAGGGAGAGAAATTTCATCGTTCTCTTCTTCAGGATACCAGTTTGCAGAGACTATTGAATTGCGGCTACTAATTCTACCAATCCTAGTTGTACTCATGCGGGAGAGTCGCCTATACATTATCGAATTACGAATTGTTTCTTTCAATTGTGACGGTTTGGCATGTGGGAAATACTGCTGCAGATTACTTGATATCAATTGACTAGGTGGTCTTTGTCCATAAAACTTTCTCAAAGGATTCCTTGCCACCGGCATCCCTTCCTTCCCTGATGATGTCAACTCCACCGTCTCCTTCAAAAACTGTTGACTTTTCATAATTTGTTTCTCTGTCGGTCCATTTGAATACTTCAAACAAATCATCAACCTATTCCTCGCAGTCGTATCCAACGAATGACAAATCGTCACTAACTCAATATCATTAACCAACCTCTTTGTACTCCCCACTTCATCATCTGCCACATAAACGTCCCAATTCTCGGGCACATCTCTAATCCCAATTTTCTTTAGTGCCTTTTTCTTAATTCCTTGTCCATTAAAACATCCCGAAACATTTACAGTCTTGAAATGTCCTTGTTCATAAATAAAACGAACGGTGGAATTCTTTTCTGAAGATGGTGATGGTGATGAAGATTCTTGTAGCATTGGCTTAGTGGCTACTTGAGTTGGATTTGCTGTATTTTTAAGTTCAATTGATCGAAGTCTTTTCAAGCTTTCATTTATCTTTATTCTATCACCCACTTTTTTGACCCCTAAATCTCTCAAAGTATCCAAATCACACTCTAATAAAACGTCTCCGAAAATATCATTTTCTACAACTCAACTCAAAGTAAATTAGATTCAATTTTTTTTAGGAAAAACAACAAAAAAACCAAATACGCATGTATCTAACACCAAATCCCAAATTCAATGTTCATCAACAAATTAATTGAAATCTAATATGCAAAAACGAATCAACATACCTTCAAACGTCACAAAATATTCTCCACAATTCAAACTTTGGAGCCACTCTTTTGTACTACTTAACGTCCATTCCCCACTAAAAGAATTCTCAATTTGCCATAATCTGTACTTTTCAACATCCATACCTACACAATTATTTCTTTCTTCATTTATTCTTCTTCCTTCCGGTCCTCGTATGTGTGGTGATACTCGTTGTAATTTGTTAGGCAACATAAATTCAACCATACTTTCATTGACTTATTTTTGATTCTAGTATATTGAAAATTAAAATTTCTAAAAAAATTGAAGAGTTCTGCAGGGAAGAGGAAGAGAGAGGTAAAAAAAAATGTATATATGAATAAGTATAATAATGAAAAAAAAGGGAAAAAAAATATTATGCTAGTATAATTCACAGCATAAGATTTCCATGTCCGTCTAAGGATGATGCATGTATGTTCTTTGTATCATACTGTTCTAGAATAATTTTTCATTATTTATTATTTTCAGCAATAAATGAATTTTTTTATGCACTATTCATTTTATTTAATTACATTAAAATAACTCCAATCTTTTAAATAAGAAACTGATTAGATACAAATAAATAAATAAAAATAAAATAAAAAAATTTCCACAAGTCTTAATATATAAACAAGGAAAAAAATATTTACACACCTAGCATTTACATTGGCATATAATATTTAACGTGAAACATCACTTAATTCAATCTATTCGTTATGCACAACAGATCAAGGATATCTGGTTGAGTTCCAACTTGAATATACAACAATTACAAACAGTCTTAAAAACCATTTAGTACTGTCATGGTTTATTTTTGGCGTGACTTGAAAAATAAAATCGATTTATAAAGCAAGGTTAATATGGTTTTTGGAAATATTTTTATTATCAGTCATTATATGATGTTTTTATTTGTTAAAGTAATGAAATATATATAGGTACGCATGCGCATACAAAAAGGTACTTAGGTAGGTATATATATATATATATATTTTTCTTCAGACTTCTTGTGTCATTAAATATAATAAAAAAAAAAAAATAAAAGAGAAATACATACTGATAGTTAAAAAAGATAAAAGAATAGTAGCATTAGTAATTAAAAAGAAACGAAAAAAAGTATAGTTGTACTTAGAATTTATTCCACTTATACAATTATGTACTATATTATTGTTTTAATTTTTCTTTCTTATTCATATAATTAATTCGGTAGTTCACTTACTTATATTATTATTAATTATTTTTTTTCTCTTTTCTTTTTTATATATATAATTTCATTTCTCACAAATACAGGTATTTAAAATAATTCATTTCGATACTTAAACAATTGATCCAAAACTTCTTGTCTTGAGGATTTTCTAACTAAAGACCATTTTCTAATGAACCTCCAAACTTCATAGTCTGCAGGAGTCCAAGCCTTTAAGGTTTTCATAACATCGTCTTGAACATAAGTTCCAACCAAATCTTCGTTATAGTCGAGTAATAAATCGTTTTGGATTCGAGTGATAATTCCTTTATAAACGTCAGGAGTTGTCCATGAGGTATAGGTCCGGAGTACATTATCATATACGGATGTGAATGTACCATCAGAATTGTAGAATGTGGAAAGGTTGAATCCTAGATCCCACTCAAGTCCAAGTACTGCATCGCTTGGTGACTCTTCAGCATAAAGCCAAGAAACATTTGAGTAATGAGAATTCTGGATTGCTGAATCTTTAATCGTGAGAATTCGCATATCTGTTGAAGCTATTTCTGATCCAAGAATAGGGTTAGTAAGTTTTTTTACGTTGGAATCACGAACAATGTGTTCACGAATACGATCAGTTGTGACATCTGGATTCCAAGCTGCTAGCGATGAGTAAGGATGAGTGAACATTCCAAGTGTAAAAAAGTTTGAAGTAAGAGGATCAGGAATACCAACTGTTTCTTCAGAAGTTGTGAATTTAAGTTTAGATCGTGAGGAACATGGCATAGCGAGACATGCTTCACGAGGGATCTTGCGATGTTTGCCATTAACATAAGCTAAATTGTGGAGAGATTGAGGAGTGGGAGGACAATGATCAAAAAAGTGGTATCCGATAGAGGGACAAGATGCAATACCTTGAATGATATGCCAAGGGTAAGGTGTTACTGGCGAACTAGGTGCGAATGCAATTCCGCTTGGATGAGAAGCAAGGAATGCTTGATGAAGATGTGCTTGCATCATACCTAAAATCTCTTCAGGATCAACTCTTGCATCATTTTCAACGATTTTACTAGATCGACTACCACCTTTAAGACGATTCATGACAGTTCTGTAATTGCGGTTCGAGTAATAAGCAAAAGAGTTTTGGTTGTAAACTTCAAAATTAACAACAAGGTCTTCCTCAGAGAAACCACGCATGATGTCGAAAAAAAATGGTTTTGTATCTTTTATGTCAGCAACAACAAGTGAAAGGGAAGTATCATCAAACGCGTATCTTTCATGGAATTTACATGACTTCAAATACTGGATTGCTTCATCGTCTGGATTGGTAGTGACCGGGATTACTCGGTAATCAGAAAAAATACCAGCACCATTTGCAATCCAAGCTAACCATTTGAGATTATCTTTCTTCAAGGAGTCTGAGAGAACATTACTCTTCATAAATTCCTTATATTTGGGATGTTTCTTAGCGTCTTCGGCGTCGAGAATAATAGGTTTGAGACCAATTGACCACATTGCTTTGGCCCACGTTTCCAGGATCAGATACTCTTTCTTTGCTTCTTCTCTTCGTGAATTGACCTGTTTCTTGGTAGTGCTTGACGGGCTATCGCTCGCAAAGAGATCGGTGTAAGGGAAATATGTGTAGATAGGACATCTGGAGTTGTCCAAAGGCACTTGGAAGGTTGAGAGAGGATCGTCAAATAGGAATGGTTTCCTCCATTGCTGAGTCAATTGATCTTTGGTCAAATGGAAAATTTCACCATTTTGAACAGCCAAAGACACTGTTTCATTGTAGTTAATGCTCTGCAGTAATCCTGGTTTTGTAGTTGGATGTGAGTCTTTTGACAATACCCAATTAGTGAACTTTACTGGTGTTCCAGTTTTGGCTATTAGCAAATAAAACAGGATGAAGACAGCACAGACAAGACTGAAGATAAAGCCAGAGAATTTTTTGAAGCTTTTGAAACCATTTTGATAACGATAGTTTAAAGCTTCATCAAACTTGCTTCCCAGGAGAGCCTTATATTCTCGGCTTCTACCTAAAAGAGGGAGTGTTACACCTGATAAGTTGTTGGAAGCATTGAAGAGTGCCGACCTTAATTTAATTTTCCAGCTCATTATAAACAACGATGGGTAGTAGGGAAAGAAGTAAAGAGGAAGAAGCAGGTGATAAAGAGAAAAGAGGGTAAAAATAAAATTAAGTTTATAACATTTTTTAAAAATGTCATTATACAATGTACATACATACATAGCAGGAGTAGTAGTAATTTATGTACATACATAGTATATGCCATAGTACATTGAAATTGAAACAAAGGGGGTGCTAAACTTTCTTTACAGACGGAATGTATAAAACCAGCACTATAATATTTCATGTTCACAATATTCACAATAGACACTCACTATTATTCTGTTGTGCTTACTTGATAGTACATAGCACTGCGTACATAGTTGGTTTCGTGACAGATTTGATTTCATTGACATCGATGTTAGTAATAATTAGTGCCATTGCTTACTAACAAGTTAAAAAGGGTATTTTGTGTGTATTTTTATTTTCCAACGTGTAATTTTCAATATCCTCAAATTGATTTTCACTCTTATTTTTTTTTCATAAACCTCTGACAGAACTCACGAAAGATGAACGCTACAACTACGCCAAATAGCACGGTTTTATTAGTCAATTTCATTTACCGAATTGATTCATATTTATTATGTGTCAATAACCAGATTTCTCGGTATCAAGATCAAATCAAATCATTAATTTTCAATAATAATGATGATAGTATTAGTAGTATTGAAGAAAAATTTTTTGAAAGCGTTCCATTTAATCCGATATTTGTGACGTATTTGGTTATTACGGTTAGCGCTGTGGTGATTGTTATGGTTGGAAGTTTTGGAACGGTGCATAAGCCATCTACTGCGGGAGAGGTGGATAAGGAATCGGTTTTGTATCATCCGGATGATGAGAAGGATAAGGGAAGGCAAGCCGTAATGGAAAGAGTGGATGAGAAACAGGCTTATTTGATGCCAGTGATGGCTGGGATTGCATTGGTGTCAATCTATTTTGCGTTCAAGTATGTTAGGAAAGAGTTGATTCAAAGGATTTTTGAATGGTATTTTGCAATTGTGAGTTTGGGATCCATGACAGCCACTGTTTCGGACATGATTCATTTGTTTGCTAGAAAAGTTTTGGGTGGAACAGTTCCACACTACAAAATGGTTTGGGCAAATAATGATGAATTCCATCCTAGTGCACTCGAAACTGGTGATAGTTATTATGAAAAACTTGTAGAGGAGGAAACGAAGGCAAGGAAAGAGAAATTGGAAAAGAAAGGTAAGGTAGAAGAATTGAAAAAGTTGGAAATTGAAGAAAAGATTGAGAATGAGATAAAGGAATTATTTCCTCAACCTGAATCACCAATTGCCATTCCATCAGTGAAACAAATATTGATCATGTACATTTCAATGGGCGAGATTATTGGCTTACCTGTTGCATTTTGCACCCTTGTGCTTTATGGACTTACTAGCCATTGGATATTGGCAAATCTACTTGCTACCTGTGTTGCAGTTCGTGGTGTCAATCTTCTCAAACTTGATTCATTTAAAACTGGTTTTATCATGCTTGTTGGCCTATTTTTTTATGACATCTACTTTGTCTTTGGTACTGAAGTAATGATGAGCGTTGCTACAAATCTAGATATCCCAATCAAAATTCAATTCCCTCGTCCTGGTGCAAATCTAGTTGGTCAACGCGCAACCGCTATGCTTGGTTTGGGAGATATTGTAGTTCCTTCCCTATTTCTTTCTCTATGTCTACGTTTCGACCTTTACAACTATTATAAACGTCATGAAGGCCTATCATTCCATCTTGCTCGCCCATACCCCAAACCATATTTTACGGCTGGAATGATTGCTTACACTTTTGGTTTAATCACAACCATTATTGTAATGCACATCTTCAAAGCTGGTCAACCTGCCCTTCTTTACCTATGTCCTTCAATCGCTCTATCAACTCTCTTAGTTGCCCACTATAACAATGAATTAACCGAGCTCTTCCAATTTAAAGATATAGATGATCAAACCGCTCTTGAATTGAAAATAGAAGAGAAAAGGAAGGAATTGAAAGAGAAATATGAAAATGAACAGAACAATAGTGCCGATAATATTGATAGTAAAAAAATTGTCGGTACCATGGTCAATTCTGAGGAGTCTGAATTAAATGATAATGGTAATGGTAGTAGCAATACTCCTGAAGATAATTAGATGGGTACATTGTACATAAATGTAAGTTTCTAATCATTTCTGTCCATTATCATTAATATATAGCCCTGGATGTAAAATTATCATGTATGTATATACCTAGGTATGTATGTATGACAACATATTTTTTATTTTGTTTCGAACAGAGAATGGTTACTACATGCATATTTGCATATATATGAAAAAAAAAAAAAAAAAAAAAAAAAAAAAAAAAAAAAAAAAAAAAAAATACGAATCAAAGAAATCATCCACACAAGAATGTGGTCAATTATACACTGGTATACATTTTAAGGACTTTTATGTAGAATAACTTACATACACACGCTCTTTCATACACACGTACAACAACTATAAGTAAATGCAAGGAGGAAGAGGAAGAAAAAAAAATTTAAATCTTTCTCATACTTTTCCTTAGAATAAATTTCCACATTCTTTTTCCCACATTTTTCTTTTTCCCGTCATTTTGGCTATGCTTATTATTACTAGTAACGGCAGTCATATTACTATCAACATCATTGGTGGTTTCATTCAAACCATCATTAGATTCATTATTGCTATGCCCAAACCCAAGTAATATCATTGATGAAATTGAAATTCGTTTCCCATGTGTCGATTTAGATGATTTGCCCAACGTCGTGGTAGTACTCACAAGTTCTGTATTACTATTTCTATTCAAAGGGGTGTTTTTGTTCCGTAAGAAACTTAAGCTACCAGTTGAATGAGATGTAGGGATTTTCTTAGGTCTAGGAGTTAACGGAATATCTAATATCATAGATGTTGGTGAAATGTATTTAAATGGCGGGAGGTCCCATGTATTTCCCGGCAAGGCTGGAACAGGAGGTTCCATTGATCCAGCAAATCGACCCTCCTCTCCATGTTGTTCAAATACTGAAAAATCACTTTGAGATTCTGGTAACGACGTAAATGATTCTACTGATGTTCTTGTTTCTCCTGCAGTAGATGATGTCGAAATATTAGCTTCTGGCATTACAACTGTTGCTTCCATTCGCGATATTGAAACTGGCGATGACGCAGGTGGTGGTGATGGCGTATACACTTCGACATCTCTACCGTTTTCCACTGCCAGCGTTGATTGTGAATCATTTTCCTGTTGTTTGCTGTCATCTCCTTCATTCCTAGTAGAGTCAATATTTTCCAATGTAATTTTTATTGATTGATCAACCTGAGCTTCTAAATTCGTTACTTGATCAATTTGATTTTCCAAGGTGTCTGATTCGTCAATTTGATTTTCGAAAGTTGCTGTTGCTTTATCGACTTTATTTTCCAAATTGATTTCACCAGTTTGATTTTCTAAATTTGAAGATTGTTGTATCCCTGTTGTGTTTGATATATTCGGAAACATATCTTGAGTAGGAGTAGTAGTTGGATTTAGATTCATTCGTGTAGGCGCGCTTGGACTAGTTAGGAAAGACCCTCTCCAATACCTATAGTTTCTCATTCTTGTCCAATCTCCTGAAGGATTATTTACATTAATCGAATTAACGGAAGCAATTGTATTTGATGCCAATGTCTGTTGTTGGCTAGGTACAGAGACAGAAGAGATATTTTTACAACTGTTGTTATCATCAACATCATTACCTTCAGAAAGTCCATATTCATCCTCTTCTTCTAGAATAGCAAATTCAGATGTAGAAGGAGAAGTTACCAAACCATCAACACCTTGTCTTCTTGAGAATTTAGGAGGGGCAAAAAATTCAGGAACAGATTCAGTTCTTCTATGAATACCACCAAATTTAAACGGACTTAATGCAACGTCAAGATCAATTAATGGTTCAGCAGGTTCTGGAACTGTATTTGAAGTTGTTGTAATAGCTAAGGAACGTAGTGAAGAATCTGAAATATCATAATTTTTAGGGCGTGACGAAGAAGTTAAAGAGGTAGGTGATTCCAGAACTTTTCTAGAAGAATCAACACTATTTCGACGTTGAGGCTGTTGTTGAACATGATGTAGTTCTGATTTTTTATGCGATTTTCCAAACCTGAAGTTCCGGCCCCATGATTTTGTTTTTCCGTGTTGTTGATTCGAATTCACAGTTGATTGAGAGGGTGATTGAGTGCCAATAATATTATTATTATCACTGGTATTATTATTAATGTTTAAAATATTGTCGGTTGAGGAAGAAGATGCAATTTGAGTGGTAATGTTTTTGTTGGTAATAGTATTAGTAGCCTTTGATGTAAATTGAACTTTTGAAGGACGAGGAGGAGAATAATCGGAAGGAGAAGTAATTGTAATCATGTTAGCAGCAGGGATATGCTTACTGGGGAAGTTGTTGTTATTAGAGTTCGATATGTCAAAGGATAAAGGGCCCATGGAAGGGTCACTAAAGTCATGCGATATCGCAGCAGATCTTCTGTGTGCATGTTTCTTGTGGGCTGGCTTTCTTGATGGAGGTTTGACAGGCAAATCGAGGATTTCTATTCCAGTGTATTGTCTTGAGTGAAAACTATGTTTGTTAGAAGGAGTGTTATTGCTGTAAATTTGTTGAGAGGAAGTAGGTTGATTGTCAGGAGAAGGCAAAGGAAAGTGGAAATCGGAAGGGATTTTAGGATTGGTAAATGTTTCAATCGCAGACATGATTTTGAACTGGATAATAAAATGCAAAAGGATTGTTGTTGTAGTGACAGAATGAGAGGATATAAAACGAACGGATGATAACAAGAATACAGTAAAAAAAATGCTAAAAGACGATTATTGAAGATGTCGTGATTGCCATGATTTCTGACAACAAAATAAAACAAACAAAAATCAACAAGAGCCAAAAGGCAAAGATAATTGTGGGATAAAGAAAAAAGTAAAATTTGGTGTAAAAATTAAATAAAAAAAGCCAAGGCCAAAATAGAAAAAAAAAAAAAAATTCAAAGCCTGTGTGGGAAACCCACAGAGGTAAAACAAGAAAGGAGGTGTAACAATTAGCACCAACCCTTTGTTTTTATTTTCTTTATTCTCAATCTATCCTTTCTATTGGCCAGTTGTACCATCGCCATCTTCTTCTCTTTCTTCATTTCACACTACATCTACTACCATCATCATCATCAATGAGCATTTCAATATAACCAGCCACACAATGTACAAGATATTGAATTTTAAAAATAGAAAGAAAACATAACCCGCCGTTCTTTGTTGTTAAAATTCTTCCCACAACCCACTGCACCCACCAACAAAAACACCGCCTGTCTGGTACATCACCGCCACCACAGCATTTACAAGACACATAGCACTGTGATGATGTACACTCCATATGTAGACATTTTCTTAGTATTAATAACACAGTAGAATACATTAGTTACCAACATCGTCACATGAATTGTCTTCGTCATAGTTCACAATTACATTATTAATTGCCTATTTGGGAAAATATGTTTGTATTAATCGCACGGCTGCTCTCCCATGACATCATCTTCCTGAATAATCCTTCACTGACAACTTGAATTGATGATGTTTACAACTTGACCGTCATTAACATCGCAGTATATACATATGCACGTGTGTATGTATTTACGTACGTGCTATGCGTTTACATGGTATACAATAGACACGCCATTTTTTGAGAAATTTAGACTGCTTTGTCAAATGACTTTAATTTCGATATTAGAAATCATTACGTTCCAAGTCTAGATGTTTTTCGCATGTGTACACAATGCAGAAATCTGCGTATGCATTAATCTAATCTTACATACATATCAACTTTAGTATTACCAGATGCGCAAATTTAATAACTGTTCGAAGGGTGGTGAAATCATTCCGAGGCTTATTTTTAACTTAGAAAATAGATATGACTTGACACTTGAGATATATCCTGCGCTGTGCTACTCCTTTTATGCGCATATGTATGTACTAATACTAACTACGTCATGCATTGCTCTATTGTTCGCTTAACTTATGGGACTGCACAACATTTGCATGCGGTAGATTTATTGTATTTGACGTGATCTGAACATTGAATACTGCACAGTGCTGTCCCAACAACTTCAAAGTTTGAAGAAATGCTTCATGTGCACATACTATGTACCTACATGGATACCTACCTACCTCTATCCCTTTAGCTTCATATCACGATTTCAATATGTTTGCACTTGTGGGTACTATGTATTGGAGTTATCAGATAAAAGGATGTTACTTTTACGACCCAAGCCAAAGAACCTTCAGAAATCCAAATGTACTACTACTATTGTTAATTATTGTCTTTTAGGCTACATAAGACCAATATCTCTATAGAATATTTATATAGCCATACATGTAGGTAGATGCGCACCTAGGTAGGTAGGTGAATATATAGATATATCACCATTTTATCATAAATAAAAAATAAGCAGCAGGCACTTCACAAATACTCTCGTATCGAATTAGAATATCGTTGGCCACAAACACACTCTGCACGTACAAGTTGGAAAATCAATTTATTCTCCGGTTGAAGTTTGATTCGCCACTGACTTTGCTTACACACCATTTGTAATGGGGTCTGAGGGCCCATTGTTTTACGTTTTTTGGACAATGGTGGTTGTCCACCGCCTGAACTTGTTAGAGTAGGTGTACCTTGTTCACTATTATTACCAGTATTGGAATTATTAGTGGTAGCAGTATTACTACTAGTAGAAGACAATGTACTGGCAGAAGTAGGGGCAGGTTCATGACATTCAAGTGTCTCTTTCCTAAGAACTTCTTCATCCTCAGACCAAACTCCTTCTGTGCAGACCATCAACGGGTTCAAAAGCTGATTATTCAATGAGACAGACGCTTCTTCAACATCAACCAAAAACCCACATTTCCCCATACTAGCCTTAACTCCACCAAACGTTTCCCCCAAATACTGCAATAATCTTAATATTTGATCTCTAGTTTCATCATAGAATACAACTTCCCAAATCATTGGCGGGGTTTTTATTAATGCAACATCTTCGACATTTTTGATTTGAAATACTAGCTCACGAGGTTTTTGATTAGTATCAACAAATGGTCGACGATAGAACAGTGTTTGAATACCGCAACGGACATAATGGAAGCTAGTATATTCTTTTTTCACATCACATAGATTTAGGGAGATTTCTGGTATGCCTCGACATCTATTTTTGCGGATTTTGTGGGCTATTAACTTTTGTTCAAGATTTTGAAACCGATAGAATTGACATTCTTTGATAAGTTTTCTTCGATGAGCATCAGTACCGAGAAATTCTATTGTTTCTCCACCTTGTTCCAACATATCAATAAGTTCTTCGAATAGTTTCCCACTTCTATTACTAACTGTCATTGGTGCCAACGGCTTCGGTCGAATGAATTCATGGCTTCCTGTGGGTTCCAAACAAGGTCCAGCATAACATATGTCACCTAGAGTGAAGTAATTTGGTGAATCGCCTGGATTAGTGAAAAGGAATTTGTTGAGTTTAAAAGATTTTGATCCCACACGAATAAATATGTCTTTGGAAGTAAGTTCTTGTATCAGCCGTGGCAAATAATAGAAATTAGCATCACTAAGCAGGTACACGTATTCCACTTCATCTTTTGGGAAGCAGTAGTAACCTAAAGTTAACACAAAAAAAGGCTGTTAACACACTTAATCCAAAATTCACGGGATAATTGTCACACACATACCTTGAAGATGTTTTACTATCCCTTCAAATACTTTGGGTGATCTATCAATAATCAATGTAGTCCGTTCATTTACCGGTGAATCAATATTTTTAAGAAAATATGTTGTAAAGTATGACGGCGCTGTTTCAATATCACGGTGGTTAGCAAACAAACAGTTGGTTTAAGGAACAATTTTAACGCATCACGATCCATACCATCAGAAGACAACGAAGCACCACTGCAAAACCCGCCAAGTTAGCTATTGGAATAGTCCAACACAAAGTCGCAAAGAAACTCACCTCAGTTTAAACACTTTGCCACCAACAATAATCGTGTACATCTAATGTCAAATCAGTCAGTTGCTTTTATTCTCATTGTTGCATCAACAAAGAACATACTTGACCTGACGGTAAGATTTTCGGCATTTCCAAATTATATCCATCAGCGCTTCCACAGCTGTTAAAATAATCAGTTACAAACGTGGACGGAGTAGGTGATTTCTCTGTATATTCTGATCGATAAACCTTTCTAGTAATCCCTGTCACCGGCATTGGAGTAGTTGTTGGAGTTGACGCTGCTGTAGCATAATCTTCATGAAACTGTTGTTGTTTATTATGTTGTTGGAAATGGGTTTCTGGTGTCGTAACTTTGGAACTCTTAGGTTGAATACTTTCGCTGCTCATGATAAATTTTGTGGGTAAAATGCTGAACGTTTCATGAAAAATAATACAAATAGGAGAAACTGTTGAAAGAAAATAGAAAGAGATGGAAATATAAATAATGATAAAACAATTAGAAGGAAGACAGAATAAAAAAAGGTTTAAAAAAAATTGTCCCATTTCCGCATTTACTGCTTAGAAATCCCAACGGAACACCCTCCAGCAGATAAATACATTCAGCCGTGTTCTCACTACTTGAATGTGCTGTTTCACTCATCAAAGCAATTCCTGCTGTGTATTAGATTCCCTATATCGCTAAATTAATGTTCATACATCAGATTCCTTGCATTGTTAAATTATTGTTCATACAGAGTTGTACTGGTTTGTTGATCGCGCTTTAAACAAGTTTCTAGCTATTTTCATGGGCA
>JAJMJJ010000282.1:0-23742 GCA_030568955.1 Geotrichum siamense (nom. inval.) | reverse complement strand
TTCAATTCTACTTAGAGTTGGTAAATTTTTGTCGTTTATGATTTCTTTGATTGGTTTGGATATTTTTTTGATGCTTTTCATGAATGAATCCCAATCTACTTTCTTCATGTTTAATATTTTTCCTTGATTTGGATTTTGTTGGTTTCTATCAGCGTTGATATGTAGCCAAGAGATGTTGATTGTAAATTGTTGTAAGTAGAGTGTTTATTTTTAGAAGTGTACAAATTTTATACCTCAATATATATTTAAATTTAAAATTTATTGCAATACATACAGTTAGTAAAATACCATTAACAAAAATAATAAAATAAAAATAGCCCGCGTAGCGCAATGGTTAACGCGTCAGACTTCTAAAGTCTCTCAGGTGAAATCTGAAGATTGTGGGTTCGACTCCCACCGTGGGTGCATATTTTTTTATGCTACAATTTTATTCCATATTAGAGGCTTTTATTTTTATTTTTTTTCTTTACCTGATAGCCTACTACACTTGCATTGTACCTAGGTAGGTATGTACATAGGTACTGACTTTACGAAGATACTCTTTTTCAACACACACATATAGTAACGTATATATACCTACCTACCTACACAATTCCTAACACAACTCTTCCGTAAAAAAGCTACCTTCATTTCTTTCACCATTAAAGTCAAACCCATCACCGGTATCACTAGTTCCTTGCGAATTCCTATTATTTCCTCCCATACTATTTCGATTATACTGTGTCGTTGATTGATCAAACTCTTGTCGAGAAGAAGAAGTGGTAGGTGATTGGTATGATTGACTCTGTGAAATTGGTTCAAAAAATGATGTAGTTCTATATGGAGAAGAAAAATGACCGAATGGTTCACCTACTTGAATTGAAGAAGGATTAAGATTACCTGAACAGTGTCTATTGGTTGGATCGTAGTAGCTACTGCTTTGGTCTTCACTAAATTCGCCAGAAACATTACTGTTGGTCATTATCGTTTTATAAGGTAAGTTTGTGTCATGTACTCTATTGGAGGTGGATGATGATGGAGGTCGTGATATGGCAGTTCCAGTAATACTATTGTCAGGTAGGATCGGGGGCGGTATTTCGACTACTGCTGCATTTGTACTGGCTGAGTATGATGAATAGTTATAATCAATTGGTGGAGAAGGTGTAGAAGAATCATCTTTGAAACAATGTTTACTAAACTGTCCTGACATTGGTCTATTGGCACTTCTTTCAGGTACCATAGTTGCATGCTCATCTCCAAAAATATCATCACCATCACCAAGATTACTAACACCACTAATTCCACCATAATTCATTATTCTACTTCCATATGCTGCCGTAGTCAGTTCATCTGCTTCATTAGGTGTCGCCAATCTTCTTCTAGGCGGTCTATAAAATGAATGAGGATTAGTATTATACCCTGCATTATTTTTGACAACAGACCCAAATGTTGATGGTTCTCCAGCTACTGGACTCGAGTCTGATATCATTCCGGGACTATCTGGTCGAAGTTGGTTGCTAACTGATTGATGCTGTGTTTTGTTATTGGAAAATATGCCTCTTAAAACAGGGAAACTATGTCGTTTATATGAGGATGATGTAGGTGAGCCAGTATTAGGCTTACCGGGATCGGGACTTCTGTTAAGAAATCCGGAAGAATGGTTCGAGGAATTATCGCCTGAAGAAGGTTTAGGTGACCAAAACGTAGATATAAATGAATGACCATGCGACGACCTTCCACCATTATTAGTAGTAGCCAAAACTCTAGCATGGTGATCACTAATTGATGGCACACTATTATTGGCGTAATGGTTACTATAAGGATATATATTCCTTCTTCCTTCTCCATCTCCAATCTGTTCCATATTTCTTTGAATAGAATCCGCAATTGTTGCACTATTTTCCTTCTTCTTCCTTTTCCTTTTAATACAAATCAACAATATCAACCCAATTATTGCTGCTCCAATAACCGATCCCACTACTGCTCCCACAATAGTCCCTGTACTTGACCCATCTTCAAATATATTACTATAGCGAGAATTGCCCAATAAATCGGATCCAGGTGCAACAGTCGTCGTAGTAACTGATGGAGGATTCAAGTTGGCTTCTGTTGCTAATAGATCTGCATTTGTCTGTGTATCAAATGTAGGTGTTAATGTATATAAAATGACTGTCACTGATGTTAATGTTGCTGTTCTACTACTGCTCGTAATGATTAAAATTCTAGTTTGGGTTCGTGTTATCGTGATTGGTGCAAATGTGTTACTCGAAGTAATGGTACCGCTAGTAATAGTATTAGTGTCCGTATCAGAGGATGAAACTGATGTTACAGGTGGAGATGTGATAGTAGAAGAAGGGCTTGCTTGAGTCGCAGACACTGAATTATCTGAATTACTAGCACTAGTAGTTTCAGTTGATTGCGAATCGGTCAATGAAGGTCCATTTGTTTCGCTAGCAATTTCACTTGTACTTGTAGTAACAGTAGTATCATCTGAAATATTGATATCCTCCGAGATGACACTACTATTAGTAACATCACTATTACCATCTGCAGTTGCACTACCTGAAACACTTGTAGGACCAGCGGTAGTCCTAGTATTATCACCAGTAGTAGAGGCTTGGACATTGCTCGATGTCCCTGCAGTTTCAGTTTGACTATTTCCCAAATTAGAATTTTCGCTTAATCCCGATTGGGACACTGATGACCTGACTGCTGCGTCATCACTGACACTGCTACTGGAAGAAGGGTCAGAACTATTTTTAGATTTCGTCAAATTTTGTTCTGTAGTGGTGGTGGCTTCAGTCTGTGATTTGTTAGTGAAAAGCTTTCGTTTCTACCGTTTTTATTATTACATACATTGGAATTGGTTGTTGCTTGATCTATGGTGTTGCTATGATCAGTTGTAGTGGTTGGTTGAGTGCTGCTGCCTTGATTGTTTGAACTGTTATTATTAGATGATGCTGTTGTTGTTCTCGAAGCTGATGCTATTGCCGTAGTTTGCTGATTGGTGGTTGACCTGGCAGTAGAAGCGGACACACTACCTGTAGACGAAGTAGTTTGCTCGACTGTCGATTCCCGTTCATTGCTGTTAGATGAAGTTGTTTCTCGACTGGTGGTAGTTTCTTGTTGTTGAGTAGTAGATGTAGTTGTTTGCTCGTTATTACTGGTAGCAGTTTCCAGCTGTGTTGTAATAAGAGACTCAAGTTGTCTAGAAGTTGTTGTAGAAGATTCATCGCTGACGGAAAATGATGGAGTTGGCTGTGCAGACGAAGTGAGAACAAGTGCTCCATCAGAAGACATCAATGACGAATTTTGCTGGAAACTACTGGATTCAGAGCTGTTACTTCCTTGAAGAGAATCCATTGAATCTGTTGATGTTGTTGTTGTAGTAACGGTAGCAGTGACAGAAGGAAGAAAAAAAGAAGAAACAGATGAAGTAGTTTGCTGATTAAGGTTTGAATTTGAATCAGAGTTTGACGCACCCGCCTCAGAAGAAGTTTCACCACTCTGCGAAACAACAGTCGCTGTGGGCGTAGCTTGTGTATCACTATTTGCCAATAACGACGACGTAGGCGATGGCTCCTGTGTCAATATTGACGATGTTTGAAAAGTTGTTCTAATTAATGCTGAAACAGTCAAGTTGTTCGAACTCATTGGCTATAATTCTCTATCTAAACACATGTAGAGTACGTAATGCGTGTATTTCTATGATGAAAAATAAAATTCATTAACAACAATTGTTATAAAATTTTGAGACAATAATAATAACAAAAACTAAAGAAAGAAAGGAAGAAATATATATATATTTTCGAAAAAATGGAGAAAAATAGTTTCATTTATATATTTTCCATATTTTTAAGTATGAAATCATAGTTGTCTTTGCCTTTGTGGGTCGCCTCAGTTTTTTTTTTATTTCTATCTTTTTTTTTTGTTTTATTTAAGAGTTGTATTTTTGTTACATGTATATACTCTAGATATGACAGGTTGGGATATGTTATGGAAACATGGCGGCGCTATGGGCTAAACCTGAAACAAGAAGTACCGTAGTGGGTATGGTATAGGAAGGATGTCAGTACAGGGCATTGTAATAGAAAGTACCGATTTTCAGTGAAAAATTCGTAAGTAAATGTTCTCTGTGCCAAGTTTGAACCAAGGACTGGGATTGGCATACCCGCACAGGCCGGCAATTGGAAGTTAAAACCGTTGTGTAATACCACTGCACCATATGTATGTGTTCGGTGTTTTATTTACTACATAAAATGTCAGACAGTGTAAAAAATATATTAATACAACTCTAAATGCTGTGTAATGATTAACTTTAGCTTCCAATTGAATAATACCCTTTCTTACCAAAATTATTTTGGGTAATTTGTCAATTTTGGGTATCCATTTGTAATATCGCTTCCCAAAACCAGATTAGCCAAATTCGGCTGCTTCTGTTATTATATTTGTATTTTTCCTACCCAAACCCTTTTTTTCCTTTTTCTTCTTTTTCTCGCTGTCCACGATCTTTTGTAAACATTTGACACTCTAAATCCACAATGACCTCCGATGATAGTCAGGTCGATTCAGTCACTGAAGTATCTGAATTTCTACAACGTATTAAGAATCTAGGTGATAAGCAGTAAGTATTTCTTTGTGGGAAATAATTAGGGCAAACTAGTTTTCCATTGATGTTTCTGGATAGAAAGCTAATTCTCTCTGTGTTATTGTGACATTTTTTAGAAATGGGCAATGTGATGATGATCATAAACTTGAAGAAGAGATTATGGAAGGAAGATTGAGAAGACAGGCTTTAAGAGCTGAAAGAACTAGGTCATTGTCACCCGAGAAAAAACAAGCAATTGCTAATTCTCCTGGAAGTATGAAGCTTAGTGCAAAGGAACAAGCTTTGAAAACAATCCAATCAATTGCTCCTTCTGGTAGTCTTCCACTATTCCCCAGCAGCAAAAATAATGGATCTTCTGATTTTCAAAGTGTATCAGTACAAACAAAGGGTTCTGAGATGATGCTTGATGATACTACAAATAAATTAAACCCAACCATCCCAGTTAAACCACCTACTATCACTACAAAGCCTAATTTGAATTCACCATCACCTACGCCGGTTAAGAAATCCTTTAGCTTAATAACTCAAGTTACTGATATTACAGAGAAAAAAGATTTGAAAGATAATCAGCCTACTTTCCCTTCTCTTAAAAAAGTAGAACCTGAATCAGTAGTTGAGTCTCGGTCACCTTCCTCACCTTCGAAATCCGAACCATTTTACACCCTCCCCAAAAACCATGTCTCCCCTGCACCGATAAAAGAAAACAAGGAAAATGACGGTGAACCATTTTACCAATTACCACAACGGAAAAATACAATCAAGAAACAGTTGCCTATTGAGAGACAAAAAGATGAGATACCTGATTACTCCTTACCGAAAAAGAAAACTCAAATTATTGTGAAAAAAAATGAAAACTTAAATTCAAATCACGATAAAATTAAACCTCCTCTTCAATCCAAGCCAGTGGTGATCGTACCAAAGAATACTACCGTAGGATCCGACACAAAAGTTAACCTTGGAAGATCTACAACGATTTCTAGTGCTTTTAGAGGTAATTGTGCTTCACAGCAACACGATATTGGTAATGAAGACAAATCTACATCGGAAGTTTCAACAATTATTTCAAGTAATGGTTTATCGACTGCTGGGTTAAGAAAATTCAAACCCACAAATGAACATAACGTACATAATCAAGTGGCAACTGCAGTGAATGGTAAAGTTCCTATGCCTGGTATGACGCAATCGTCGACAACAATTCCGAAATCAGGAGGTTCAATATCTAAAAGTGAATCAGTTAATTTTTCTCCAAGTCCAAGGTCTTCAGTATCTGAGGATACTCCTCCTTCTACTAGAGTGTCCCTTACAAAGAGTCAATCACTTAATTTTATTGGTTCTTCAATTAATCAATCACCACCACAAAAGGGCTCTTTTTTATCATCAAGACCTCCACGTAATATTTCAGCAGCACCTACAGCTAATACCAATACCGATCTGTCAAAATCAGGTTCTTTCTTAGCATCAAGATCAACTTCGCCAATCAGCAGAGTGGGTTCACCACAAAGAGGAGGGTTTATCCAAAGTGCAATGTTAAAACGTGAAGGAACAATTCATGAACGATCCAATTCGGTTTCATCATTATCAAGTTTAAATAGTGACAACATAATTTCACTTGTTAACCCTGTAGGAAGTAGACCTTCATCACGATCACCATCACCTCCCAAAAGCAAAGCCCAGAGTCTTGGCGATATTACTATGCAATTAACATCTTCAGGAGCATCAGTCATTGACTCGAAAGTAAATTTGAGTGAAATTTCACTTCTTCCACCTGAAAGTTCGGAAAATGGCAGAGAAGATGAAAATGAAGATAAAAGAGATAGAAGTAGTCGAAGATGGTCACCAAGTCGACCAAGTTGGGTTCAAGAATCTATAAGGAAAAGTGTTTCTAGTACATCTTTGAGCCGTTCACCTACAAGAAATTCAGTGTCTACAACACCGTTGAACCGATCACCAACTAGAAGTTCTGTTTCTACTCTACCATTAAATAGATCACCAACTAGAAGTTCTGTTTCTATTGCACCATTGAATCGATCGCCAACTAGAAGTTCTGTTTCGGTAACAACTGCGTTAGATAGGACGAAATCATTCCGTCAACCTCCTCCTATAACTGCAACGAAACCAAAACTCGCTAGAGCAAATACCCAGGAAGTGGTTCATGATAATGAAAATGAGGAAGACATGGTTGCTAAAACAAAAGAATTCCTTGTGGGTCCTCCTAAGCTTTCTTCATCAGGATCTGGAATAATAAAGACAGTACGACCACCTCCAATTCCTCCTAAGGATGATAAGCCTAATTCTGATGCAATTGAAAAACTTCGACAACTTCGATCTAGTAAAAAGTCAGCTGTTACTGCTACCACCACTGGTACTACTGCTTCTACTACCAAAATCCAAATACCCGCTGCTCTAAAGCCACCATCAGTACCGACCAAAAATAAACCCAATATTTCAACAACCCAACTTATTCCAACCGAAAAAATTCAAGAAGTCGAACCCCAAACCAAATATCGCCCCACATTTGCTACAAGATCAACATTTCCCGAGATCCCAGCGGCTTTAATTCCCAGAGCACGACAGCTTGATCCAGTAATTGATTCTTCACCACCAATGACCCTTAAATATAAACCAGATTCAGATACTGAAAATGATAATTGTGTACAGGTCCCCGATATTTTGACACCTAAAAGTGCAAAATCGTTTGCATCTAATCTGTCTGCAGTTTTACAGCGTGGTAAAGGCGCAAATTTGACACCATTAGAAGAAACTAGAATCAATTTTAGTCCTGGATTTGGACGTGCTTCAGGAATGGAAAAGGAAATAAAAATGAAAAAATCGAAAACTTTTGATGCAACTATGATGAGTAGTACAAAAAATCGAAGAGAATTAAATCCTACTTTGGATAGTAAACAAAAGTTGAACCATATGACTAAAGGTAGAGCTAAGGGGCCAAAGAGAAGGTTACCTAAATCATCATCAACAACAACACCTTCTTCTACTACATCGTCATCGTCGTTTGATAGTAATCGGAACAAGGCTACGCCTACCCAACCATTTTCGAGTACTAACACCACCACGAATGTAGTATGTTCGTCAACTGACTTAAGGCCAGGTCTAAAGAAACCTGCTAGACCATTGCCTGTGCCACCACCTAAACCTAGAAATCTTAGTGAGCATTTGATTGACATATAGAAAGAAAGAAAAAGGAAAAATAATAGAAATAAATTAATATAAAAAATTGGGTATGTTTTTTTTTTGTTTGTTTGTTTGTATGAAATTATGTACTACCTATATATCTTAGAAATAGTAGTAGTATTTTTTATTGCAATCTAGTGATGGAAATATGTATGCATGACAGTAAATAGGTACATATCGAGAGCACGCATACAAAAACTACCCTAATCTCCCACAAAAATATCAAGTACTGGGAACATCTGTATTATCGTCATAGAAAACAGTTTTTTTTTTTTTTTTTTTTTTTCCCTACTACTTTTTCCAATATATTATGCCATTTTCGAAAATAATATATATACATTGGATGAAGTAGGATCGACAAAAAGAAAATGACCGACAACGATTCACGAATTTTCAAACACCAAACCTCAACCACATATACCACGCTTACGCCCTTTCCGCTCTCATCATCCTTAGTGCTTGACCATCTCCGGCAAACATGTGGAAAGACTTGTGGAGCACACATCTATTTTGGTGGAATTACTAGGCAAGATATTCATGAGTCAAATGAGGAACAAGAGCAACAAGGGAAATCATCGTCGGTGGAATATCTTGAATTTGATTGCTATTTCCAAATGGCTTTGAATACATTGACATCGATTGCAAAGGAAGTGGTGGAGGAGTTTATGGGAGAGGTGGGGATGGTGTGGATTGGGCATAGGGTGGGGAAAGTGATGGTGGGGGAGGAAAGTGTCATGGTGGGCGTGGCGGCTAAACATAGGAAGGAAGGGTGGAGAGCGGCGGAGAAGGTTTTGGAGCAAGTTAAGGCCAGGACGGAGATTTGGAAAAAAGAGGTTTTGGAAAATGGACAATGCGTTTGGAAAGATAAATAAATAAGTATGGAGGTTCATTACATACGGTATAGATGTACATGTTCTAGGTGGATGGGTATTTATATTGTTGGCTAGATGAATATAGGTGTTTGTGTTCGGATCTGTTTATATTTGGTTTCGATTTCGTGATCAATGTGGTCAATGGTATTCATATCAACTCGCATAGCTTGCTTTAGCATGTACGCTTCACCATCCAGCTCTTCTCTCGCAACCACAACCTTCCTTTTTCCGATCAAATTCCTAACTTTGTCATCCCCCATAACTTTCTCCCATTCTTTCACACCACCATTACCTCTTGATAACGGTACATATATAACAACTTTATTCCCCATGTCAACCAAAATAGTACCTGTTTCATTATGGTTACTATGGCTTCCAAGATTAAATATATTCCAATTAATTTGTGTTAGAATATAATCATCATTAGAATTTTTATCGTTCGAGGTGGAAATAAGAATTGGTCGAGGAACAAGAGTTAGTGTTAGTAAAGGACCTAAAAGAGTTGATAGTTCAAAACTGTTGTAGTAGCGAGAATCACAAGATATGGAAAATGGAGAAAGGAAAAGGGAATTGAGAAAACCAAGAAGTTGTGTTTTTAGTAACCCCAATTTTGAGTCTGGAGTAGGATCACATTTGGCATAGACTTTATGCGCAGCATACATTGTAACTAATGACTTAATAACTTTATTCCGTAATTCATTAACAATAAATGATGATCTTGAATGCCATATACAATCTCGAACAATATAAGCACAAAGTGCATCCACTTCAATCCCTTCAATAATATCATTATAATCTTTCCCTTTTTTTCCTACCTTGCGTACCCCCCAATCAATAATCCTAATTCTTCTTTCTTTCCCATTACCACCATACGTGGTAGTAACACATTGGAATCTTGGCCATTTTTCATCTTCTTTCCCAACAATTGCCCCACGTATACGTGATCCATACCCCAACTGACCAATCCATGATCGTCCATCACCACCACTAAATATTCTTTTAATAAACATCCCGGAGTCAGGAGAAATGGAAACTTTGGTACGATAAAATTGATGAGAAAACTGATTGTCGAATTGCATGAAGTTTTTTTGGAGATCAATGTAGTCGGCTGTGCCAGGAGTAGGACCAGGATGGGGGAAATGTTTGATTCGACCACCAGTGATTTCAGCTAATGCACCCAGAATAGTGAGCCCGTGTCCACCTACATGGACCAAATCAACAACAACCATCTTCTCTTTCATTTCATGTGCCAAATCAACTATCCTAGAATCCACCAGAGGAATTCTATCATTTTCTTCGTCTTCTCCATTCATAATTGTTCCTGTTCCTAACAACGGTAAATCTCCAGCTTCCAACACGCACCGTCCACCTCTCGGTAACAAAAGTATACACATTTCAATCAACTTAATAACCAATTCTATATCCACTTTATCGTCATTGTTGTTGTTGGGTGGCTCTTCATCTTCAACCTCATCCAAATCATTATTTTGGCTCATTCCAAATATCGTCTCGACTGGTACTGGCAAGAACACCTCACCTTTCGGCATAACCACACACCTATCTTTTCCATATCTCACCACCACTGCTCCATTTTCCACTCCCACTCTCACCACCTTTACCCCTCCTCTTTTCAACCTCACACCATTCAATTCCACCACCACCGCTAACATCTCATCCTCATGCACATTATTCCCAGTCTCACAATCATAAACCCCATCAATCTCTTCACATATCCCACATATCCCTTTCACCGTAATTCCATTGCACTTCTTACATTTACCCAACTCTTCTCTCCTAATCTGCCAAATATCTTCTTCTCTGTCTCCATCCTTTGTACAACCTTGTCCACTATTCCCAAACGGATCCACAACCAAACCAACTGGTACACCTGCCATATCCACAAGCCTCTGTGAACAGGGCAAAACATTTGTCGTCATCGACACATACCTTCTCCTCCTTCCTCTCAATCCCATCTCTTCTTGTTGTCCTTCTTCATCCATTACCTCTCACCTTTCAATGCTTTTTTTTTTTAACTCTATTGAAACCTGAAAAGTTTTTTTTTTTTTTTTTTTTTTTTTTTTTTGTAATCTGAGCCCCCTCGAGACCCTAGCTCTCCCCAAGCAATGAACACCAATCCCAAAAACTTTTTTTATACCTGAATTAACATAAAATAATGCATTCAAGTCACAAACTCATACCAGAAATACATTATTACAATTATCTATTTATTTTATAATAATAAAAAAGAATAATAAATGATAATATTTAGTTTATTTTTTTTTCTTATTTAAAAATTCTAATTTCTACTGACTTTTCTTAATTTCGTGCCTGCATGGATTTGTGCAAAAAGGGCACTTCGATCTGGAACTAACATATTAGATCTATCATCTTCAGAACCACCTATTGATGCTGGTGGAGGTGGTGGAGGTGGACCTCCCATTATGGGAAGCGGTGGTGCTGGTGGCGCTTCAGTTGGAATAGGTGGTGCTGGTGGTGGTGCTTCCGTAGGAATAGGTGGTGCTGGTGGTACTTCTGTTGGAAGAGGTGGTGCTGGTGGTATTCCAGAAGGAATAGATGGTGGTTCACTACTTGGAAGAGGTGGTGGTGGTGGTATTCCAGAAGGAATAGATGGTGGCACACTTGTAGGAATTGGCGGTGCGGAAGGAATTGGTGGTGCAGAGGGAATCGGTGGCATTTCATTAGTAGGAATAGGTGGTGCAGGAGGAATAGGCGGTGCGTCACTAGTAGGGATAGAGGGTACTGCACTAGTAGGAATGGGGGGTGCAGAAGGAATTGGTGGTGCTTCATTGGTAGGAATAGGCGGTGCGCCACTAATAGGAATTGGGGGTGCAGGAGGTACATCTGTAGAAATAGATGTTGGAACTGGAGGAGCTGAAGGTGGTACATTTGCGGGAACACTAGGTGTAAACGAAGGAGGTCCAGTTGGTGCAACCGACGGAATAGGAGGAACGTGTTCAGTTGGGTGACCTATTTGGGATACTTCAGATTCGGAAGGAGGTTGTGATGCCTGGGGTACTGCAGATGTCTGAGGTGCAACAGATACAGGAGTATTAGAAGAAGATAATTGAAGAGATTGCTTATTAGATTGAGATTTGGGTGGTGGTCCCATACTTCCAAACAACCTTCTAGCCAATTCTTTAGGATCTAGTCCTACAGATCTGGAATCGTCATCACTTTCAGCATCGTTATATTCATCATCATCATCCCAATCATCAGTAGTCGTTCTATTTCTAGATGGTTGAAAGTTGGATGGTGGTGTAACCTTGGGGGGTGGCTGAGAGTTGGGGGGTGCAGTAACCTTAGTAGGGGTATAGGAAGGGACAGGTTTGTGGAATGGATTATTATCAACCATGTTTGATTCTTTTC
Source organism: Geotrichum siamense (nom. inval.) (assembly GCA_030568955.1). Taxonomy (NCBI): domain Eukaryota; kingdom Fungi; phylum Ascomycota; class Dipodascomycetes; order Dipodascales; family Dipodascaceae; genus Geotrichum; species Geotrichum siamense (nom. inval.). The sequence goes on along the minus strand of JAJMJJ010000282.1, from coordinate 11,706 downwards.
CTGAAGAATTTTGAGATTTGACGTCGTTAATAGGGACATTATTGCTATGAACACTAAGTGGAGAAATTTCATGTTTAGGAGAGTCATCATCACTTTCATCGGAAGAGGCAGCCAACATTTCTTCTTCGGCCTTCATAGCTTCCATCTGCTTTCGAAGGTCTTCCATTTTCTTCTTCTTTTCTTCAGCCTTTCTTTCTTGCTCAGCGGCAGCTGATTGACGTGCATTCTCTTCAGCAGCATTTCGAGCTTCTTCTTCTTCTTTCTTAGCCTTTGCTATTTGACGATCTTCTTCTTCTTTTCGAGCTTGTTCAGCTTTACGAAGTTCTTCCTTTTGGGCTTGTTCCGCCTTTAAGGCTGCTTTTCGAGCTTTCTTAGCAGCTTTTTCCTCCTTTAATTTATTAATACGAGCTTGTTCTACCGCCATTTTTTCCTTCAATTTAGCTAATTCATCGTCTTCATCTTCCACTTCTTCGGCGTCATTCACTTGGGATTGTGTACTGTGTGAAGGCTTATGCATCATGGGAGGAGGAGGTGGTGGTGGTTTCTTGTCATTAATTGGGGGAGGTGTAATTGAAGAAGATACACTAGGACGTTTCATTCCCATAGCAGCCAATTTTTCATTCATTCTCCTTTCAGCTTCAGCCTTGATATGAGCAGCCCTATCAGTAGGTGTAGATTTAGGAGTAGGAACAGGATCTTTCTGAACCACAGGTTTTGAAGTAGGAACAGAAACTGGTGCCTTCGAAATAGAGTTATTCTTTTGAGGTGTTGATACTACAGTTGAAGGATCCTTATATGACAACTTTGTGGGAACCCTCCTGAGATCATAAATAAATTGCTTCACATCGTCTTCGACCCCGATTGCTTCTTCCCATCTACTTCTATCTCGTTCCCTGTGGATATCATCCCTTGTTTCACGTAATGATCCTTCAATCTCACGCGAAATTTCTTGACCAGATTCTTCAATATCGCATACAGTTTGCTCAATTCGTTCACGATCTTTGCGAAGACCTTCCAAATGCTCCACATACTTTGTTTCAAATGCTTCAAAAGAGTTTGCATCGGAATCGTTAGATTTTCCTGTAAGAGAATCCATACGCGCTTTGAGAAAAGCTTTGCTTCTAGCTTTCTTTCGATCAGCTTCTGTAATAGTTCCATTAACACCTGTGCCGACAATTGTACTACCAGGATATTCCTTCTCGGCTTTGTCCTTGAAAATCCTCATTTTCAGTTCAGAAATTTCATCTTCAACCTTACGGACAGAATGAGTTAACTGCGGGAGAATATCCTTTTGTTTTTGTAGCAATCTTTTAAGTTCTGCCTTCTTAGACACAGTATCAAGGAGTAGAGGAGCATCAGGATAAGTATTTATCTCTTTCTGAACTTTGAGAATGCGATCCTTCAAGTCCTTAATATCTTCTTGATCCCTCTCTTCTAAAACTTTTTCCGTGGAATCGTGCTCATCTAATTGCTTCAAGCGATCTTCACGTTCTTTTATCAATAATCTTAGGTCTTCGGCGGTTTGTTCATCTTTTGTCTGACTTTTGAAAACGTTATTTCCTACAGCATTACCAGTAAAAGATGATTTAGGTATTGAATTCGTGTTTTTGGGAGGTGTCAATTCAGGTGGTAATCTATCCGGAACTTCATTCCCGTATAATTTTCGATATATTAAATGCATCGCAACTGCAAACTCATTACTATCAAGCATTCCTCTGTCATAGGGATCGCTCAAAGTCCAAATTTTCATCAAATCTTCTTGAGACAATCCACTCATTTTCATGACTTGTAAAGCTTCATCACCCGAGAGAAACCCTACATTATTTTTATCTCGAGATCTAAATATCTCATCATATACGCGTTTTTCATCCTTTGAAATAGTCCAGTCGACGGTAGCATTTCCTTGAGTTGGGGGAGAAGTAAATGTAGTTTGTTCTTGTTGAGAAGGAAGAAACCTGTTTTGAAAATCAATCATACCAGGAAGTCCACCTAAGGGAATATTGCTGAATCCCCACTGACCAGGTCGACCAGTAGGCATAGGTTGCAAAGGAGCCGCAATATACCCACCTGTTTGTTGATTCTGTAAAGGAGTCATAGTGTATCCACCTGTTTGTTGCATTTGTAAAGGAGTTATAGAGTATCCACCTGTTTGTTGATTCTGTAAAGGACCAATAGAATATCCACTTGTTTGTTGATTCTGTAAAGGATTTATGGAGTATCCACCTGTTTGTTGATTCTGTGAAGGAGTGATAGGGTATCCACCTGTAGCCTGTCCTTGCAATGGTGGTTGAATGGGAATACCAGTAGCCTCTTCTTGTAGATTAATCAGGGCATCAAAGTTACTAGCAGGTTTAGTCTTTAGTTTAGTTGAGAAATCAGGAACATTTGTAGGTTGATTCTTGTTATTCTCGTCAGGAACACTGAAAGAAATAATGTCTACTAAACTTGAAACTTCATTTTGGATAGTTTCCGGAAGTTTTGAAGGAACCACGTTTCCTTTCAGTACAACTGAACAGAGGTACATGGCAACGGCAAATTCAGGGAAAAGAAGAGAACCAGATTTGTTTGTATCTGCTAATTGCCAGATTTGACCGAGGATAGAGGCAGGGAGGCCCGTCTGCATGAGAATCTCTCTGGCAGCATCTCCCGAAATGGCTTGTTCATCTCCAGTGAGTGTAGAGCGAAATAATTGTTCAAATTTATCCTGATCTTCACTTGTAATGAACGAGAGACGAACTATAGAAAGAGGCGGTGGTTAATGAATAAGTTATAATATAAATGAAAATACTTACTATTCGGAATTTTAACAGAAGACTTGGCTGCTTCGGTTTGAACTGGTTCGAGAGAAGGAATGACTGTACTCTGTTGTTGAGGGATAAAAGAAGGTTGTTGGGATTGAATGAATTGAGAAGGTGGGATATTGTTAACAGTAAACCCAGTAGGTTGTGACTGAACATATCCAGTAGGTTGTGATTGTACGTATCCAGTAGGTTGTGACTGAACATATCCAGTAGGTTGTGACTGAACATATCCAGTAGATTGTGATTGAATATATCCGGTAGGTTGTGATTGAACATATCCGGTAGGTTGTGATTGGACATATCCGGTAGGTTGTGATTGAACATATCCCGTAGGTTGTGATTGAATGTATCCAGTAGGTTGTGATTGTACGAACTGTTGTTGCTGCTGTTGTGGTTGTTGCTGAATAGCAGGTTGGAATTGTTGTTGCTGAGGGTTGTAAAAGCCATTTTGTGGTTGTTGCGGCTGTTGCTGATAAGGCAACTGAGTGTTGTAGTTATACATCACTGGTAGTACTACTTCTTCCAGATTGACGTATATAAGAGAGGTGGGTGGCAAGCTAAGCCTTAAAAGTATAAAAAGAGAAGTGAAAAAAAAAAAAAAAAAAAAAAAAGAATCGTGGGGTTAGGAAACGATGGAATAAATTTATTATTGACACATATATTATCTTATTACAACCTTTAAAAAATTTCTTACGTAATATGATATATTCTAGCTCTGTGGTGTAAGAGGCAAGTTCTAAGTGTTATTTGAATATTGTAATAAATAGTTTAAACTGTCAGTGCTGGCAATAGATTATGTAATACGAACTATGTGCTGTTTGGAGGGCATGAGAAGAATTTCGCGTGATAAACAAAACCTGCTGTATCATTTGCAGTGATGATCATCAGCAATGTCGTGTAATTGGGAGGTACTTGATCTGATCTCAATGGTAGGGATTTCCCTACTGCTCACACGATAGCAAATGTGGAAACTAACCAATGGATGGTATCTATTTCTGTTTTCTCGAGCACGAAATCTTAGAACGTTTATAAACAATTTTATCCCTGTTTCATCAGTCTCACCGATCAAAGATAACCTTGTTGGGCATATCACATATTTACTAAGTCTTATTCACAGTACTTCACTAGGAGCATGAATGCAAATATATTAACAGGAAACGAAAAGGTAATCTGAATACATAACAATGACCCAGCAAGAAATAGAATGTATATATAATAATTATTTCATTAAGGATTTATTGCTATTTTTTTGTATGTGTAGAAAAATGAATATAAATGAACTAGATGGCATATTTTCTAGTCCATTCTCTAGCAGTTGTTTCGTATTTAGACCTGTCATTCTTGTAAACATGAGCAATTTCAGGGACTAGAGGATCATCAGGATTTGGATCAGTAAGTAAAGAACAAATAGAAAGTAGAACCTTTGAGATAGTCAAAGCAGGTGACCACTGATCTTTCAAGATATCCAGACAAATGGAGCCATTAGAGTTGATATTGGGGTGGTAAATTTGAGTGGTAAAGGCGACCTTTGGAGGCTTGAAAGGATAGTCTGTAGGGAAGGTGATCTTCAAGAAAAACACACCGTTGGCATATGGTGAATCTTGAGGGCCCATGATAGTAGCCTGCCAGTTGAATAAATCATTATCAACAGGACCAGCGGAACATGAAGAAGGGGGATCCCTTTAGGAAAATAGATTAGTAACATGCAAAAGAGACGAAAATCAGTCAACCAAGACTGAGAACGATAGAACAAACCAGATTCGTGACATAATCTGATTTGAACCATGCGCAAGACAATGGAGGGTAAATACATACATTCCCAAATCAGAGAGTTCTTTGTTGATACGTTTTAAAGCCATGTTGAATAGATGACGATACTATTATTATTATGTGAGAGAGTGAATATGTGTTTGGTGATAAGAGAAAAGGGAAAAAAAGAAGAGAGAGGGAAATAAAAATAGGGAGGGAAAAAAAAAGTTGGCTTTATATGGTGGCATTACAAAAAATTTATTTTTGTGAAATAAAACTTTGGCACAGGTCTCTTTCTATTATAGTAAAATTTCTGGAGGAAGGGAGGGAAAAGAACAGCAAAGAAGATTCATGCACCCACGCAGTAAACAATGACTAAGCACATTGCCAAAACCGTTGTGTCACATGACAGTCGCGTGACAAATAAATTAATTAGTAATTAGTTAGTCATTATAATATAATCATTGCTAATTCTTATGTAATCTTATCTGGAGCTTTGGACCATTTTGCGAGCAATCGCCGAGTTTAGTTTCAAGGGCAAGGCTGATATCATCAACGTGGTGAAATCACCACACCCGAGGCTCTCCCTCCCTTTTTTGTCTCTACAAAAGGGTTCCTTCTTCTTCTTATTTATTTCATCATTCTTTCAAATATCTTCTTTTTAGTCACCTCACAAATGGATCTCTCTGTCTACCCAATTCCAATTACTCCCGATCCTACTCTTCATGTCTCTTCAGGGCACAGATTCGACTATCTGCCATATGTGAAGCTTACATTTGATATTCTGGAATTGTTGCATGCTGGTCATAGTCATATAAATCATAATTCTTTTCCAGGAATTGTCAAACAATTTTCATCAAATGGTCCATTTGGATTGGCAATGCTTAGAATTTGGCAAAGGGTCGACACAAAATTGCATGAAGTCTTGCATACTCATGATTTCGAACATGCGGTAGAACTGTTAGAGAATTTTATTATCTTGGGTGAACTTGCCGGCCATGATGCTCATAATCATGGTCATGATCATACTCACGATCATGATCATGAAACCCAAGAAGAGAAGAAAGAAACTACAATGTTCAAAAAGGCGAGTACTTTAGCTAGAAGAGATCTCAACACTCTATTGTTTTTTGGAAGTTACGTTATTCCTCACCATTCAGTTCTCAAAAAGATTGAGATATTTGTTATCATCAAAGAAATTTTACATGGCCAGGCAGAAACCTGGGAAAATTTAAGGAAATTGAAACCTAAGAAATCTCGGAAAGAGGGCCAAGAAGATGAGAAGATCTTAGACAAAGAATCTCATGATGAAACAGCAGCATTTAATAATGAAGCTGTCGTAGTATTATTGGAACTTATCTATGACATGATAGAATTGCTTTTAAAACTGGTCAAATTGGATCACAACTTATTCCACAAAGTGGTATTGGCTAAATGTGGACTTGGAATCACTTACAATCTTTTGGAAATTTTCGGTTAGATCAATGTTATATAAACTATATTTTAATAATAATTAATTGCTGGAATCATGTGTTTGAGATCTTTATTCACAATGGTAATATATAGATCTTGGTGGTTAAATCATTACCGAATATCTCAATATAAATTATATCCACGCAGAAGTCGTATCTGATTGTAATCTATTTTTTTGGAATAATCAAATATGCCAACATGATCAACAAATTAGTTCACTTAAAAGTACACGTACATAACGTACGAATGAACAATTGTTCATCATCACATTAAATCTATCTTAAATAACGAGAATATTTTTTTTTCCATTTTATTCAGTAAAACATATATAAAATTCTGAGATTATGTGGAAATTGCATCTACAAACTAATTCACATGTACACATACATTTACCTTCATTTTATCATAATTATATCCTATGTTTCTAGCTGTGTATTGATCATATTTGTTATTAAGAAAAAGTTCTGTAAAATAAATGCGTATCTATGTAGTCTTTATTCCGGTCGTTTCCCTGAAATTCAGGGTCTGCGTACTGGAAAAAGAAAACCTTGGAATACATATATTTGAGTGTAAAATAACAAAAAACAAAATGCAGCATTAGTTGTAATAATAAAAATGAGTGTGACAAAAATTGAATTGGAAGAAATATATACAAATCCTGGAAAATATGTAAATATAGCATGTCTAATTCTAGTTGGATGATTGTATGATTTTAAGGTTCAAAATAATAGTATTAAAAAATTCCTTAAGAAGGGGTTTATATATGAAGATAGTAGATATAATAATCAAAGACGATATATTTCATGAAGAAAGAGCACTATTGGTATGATATCATACACGCTTTCAAAAAAAAAAAAAAAAAAAAAAAAAAAAAAAAAAAAAAAAAAAAAAAAAAAAAAAAAAAAAAAAAAAACTCAAAACCACCCTAACCTCAGCCCCTGTATTCCGGGGAATGGAAAAAAGTTGACACTTTCTACTTCAATACAACACAAATAAAACTTGCCATCTGAGTGCTATTTTTGGTAGTAGTATTTGGTTTCAATATATCGAAACAAAAAGACCATCAAATTTAGAAAAAAACTAAGAAAATAAAAACGAATAACAATTCGGTCCTTACTTAGAGATTGTATAATGACCAGATCTCTTCCTCAACATAGTTTTATTAGACCTTTGGGGCCGAGAGATTTGGATCAAGTGGTTGAGTTGGAAGAGAAAGAAGGGAATCAATTGGTTGGGAAAAAAGAGGTAAGTTTTGTGCGATACAGAGGTTGCAGTATCATGTTAACTGTGTGAATGTAGATGAAGTATATGTTGAAAGAATGTCCTGAATTGTGTGCTGGCGTTTTTATTCGACGATACATTCAAGAAAATTTCAGCAGCTCTGATGAACCCAAAGAAATATCCGACGAGGATAACATTGACCCTTTCTACTTTTTAACCAACAAATATGATGCCGAGGAAACTCTCATTGCTCACCTCATTGCTTCTAAATCAGAAAACTACGACACTACACACAGGGAAAGTTGTGATATCATCACTTTACATTCAATTTTGGTGGCCGAAGAATACAGACACAAATCAATTGGTGCCACCTTATTGAAAGATTACATACAACGAGTTTCTACCGTAGGTGTGGCAAGAAAAATGGTGGTGAAATTTAAAAGGAATCTGGCTCCTTTCTTTGAAAACTTGGAGTTTGTTGAAATGGACTGCAACAATGATAGTGATGTTTTAGTTAGTTACGAAAGATCATTGGAACATGAAGACGATGAATATGAGTCGGAACAAGGTGGAATTTAGTATGGATTATGGTGATGATGATGAAATACTATAATATATATGTTGTTAATTTTTTCTTATATTTTGTGAAGTGTATTTTATTTTTGTAGTGGGAATTTATCAAACTATTATTTTTCAATAATTGCATTTTTCTATGGAGTGTGAAACCTAACCCTTTTGTTAGCAGAGAAAAAATATATTTCAGAAACACCTATGGCAATATTGCCATAAGCCTTAATAAATTGACCTTTGCGAACCACCACCACTGCAAACACAACATATACAAACAAACAACAACAATGTCAACGGAAGTCGCTTCGGAACAATCTTCTGCCGAGCATCAAGCAGTAACAGAAAAAAATGCAACATCGCAGCTCTTTCCATTAGGTACGTCATGACCTCGGGAAAAGCCCAAACTACTTTTCTCGCAAACAAAACCTGAATATACATAGATAATCTAACGCGTTGTGATATAGAGCTTATGGATACTTGCATAGGATCCAAGATCTGGATTATTATGAAAGATGAACAAGAGTTTACGGGTACCCTTGTTGGGTTTGATGATTTTGTTAATATGGTTTTGGAAGATGTGACAGAGTTTGAAGCTGATGGCACTAAGATTGAACGCAAGAAAATTTTACTGAATGGTAATGGTATTTGCATGTTGGTTCCTGGTGGTAGTGCTTAATATGGAGATCATGTAACTATCAATATCACTATAGATGTCAGAAATGACTGTAATATTTATTGCAATGAATTTTTTCCCCCTTTTAGAAGCCTTTTTATCACAGTGTAGAATGTAAGATTTCAAATCAATATGTGAACATCATTGTTAAAAGTAAAAAAGGGTGTTAATAAATTTATATGGGAAGAGAAATTTGTGTTAATATTTCTCTCTACATATCATCATTTTACTATCTCTTAATTTTTTATTTTATTTTTTCTTCTTCATTGCCACCTTTTTCTTACTTTACCCGCAGTCTTCAGACACCCCTTTTACACATTTCATATTAGATATTTACTATGCAAATACTAGTTACATTTGAAGCCAACGATGCATTTTTGACGTTGGATGTTGGTCCCGAGATGACCTTACCTGATTTGATGGGACTAATTGAAATTGAAGGAGAAATAGAATCATCAAAACAAATCATTTACTTCAAGAATAAGCAATTGACACCAGATCCTTCACAACCTTTGAGCTTTTATGGATTTGCAGAAGGTGATATGATTTTGGTTAGAAATAAAGAATTTGTGAATGAAATATCGAGACACGAGGAAAATGAAAGGCTAAGAACGTTGGGAGCTTCTACCCAAGGGGATGATAGTGTTGCTCCATCAACATTTGACGTTGAAGGAGCTAATTTTGATGCAACAAAGCTATATCAAGGAATTGAAACTATTCGACAACGAATGCTGTCAAGTTCGACTATTAAGGCTGGTGTTCTACAAAGTTATCCGCAGTTAGAAAACAAGGTCAATGACGCACAAGCCTTTCGTGATGAAATGGTCAAAATCGAAACTGAACGTTACATAGAAGAACAAAAGCGAAGGGCTGCTTTGAAAAAATTACATGATGATCCCTACGATCCAGAAAGTCAGCAAATCATTCTCAACAATATTCGAGCTGATGCTATTACAGAAAATTTCAACATCGCTATGGAGGAAAACCCTGAGGTCTTCGCCTCTGTCACAATGTTGTTTATTAATATTAAGGTCAACGGTAAAACTGTAAAAGCATTTGTTGATAGTGGTGCTCAGTCGACAATTATGAGTCCAAGCTGTGCAGAAGCGTGCAATTTAAGTCATCTTATCGATAAGCGATTCCAGGGAATTGCAATGGGTGTAGGGACAGCAAAGATCTTAGGACGTATTCATACAGCTCCTATTCTTGTTGGTGATGCCTTATTGGCTGCTAGTTTTACAGTAATGGAAGGTAAAAATGTTGATTTCCTACTTGGTCTCGACCTTTTAAAGAAATATCAAGCATGTATTGATCTGAAGAAAAATACTATTAGAATTGCTGATGCAGAAGTCCCTTTTCTTCCTGAAAATCAAATTCCAAAGAGCTTCATGAATGCAGTACCTCCCGGTCTTTCTGAATCATCACCGGTAAATGAACCTTCGTCTAAATCAACGGTGAGAACTATTGAATCAAATCCATCAATACCCAAGAAAATTAAAACAACGGTAGCAAATAGTTCAGGTACATTATCTACTTCAACTGTATCACAACCAGTGCCGTTAAAACAATACGATGAACAGGTTATTAAATACTTGATGAATTTAGGATTTTCAAGAGAACAAGTTACTCGAGCATTAGACCAAACACAAGGAAATGCTGAATTTGCAGCAGCTGCTTTATTTGATTTATGAAAATATGTAAACACAATAATGGAATCATTCTATTCTAAGTACAATATATATACTATAATCACTTGGGTACATATGTATATATCAAATATCAAGAGTCGACGACGTTTGCTTAATGCTAATTATTCATGAAATTCATTGGTTCAAGGTAGGAATCGATATTATCTTTCGATTGTAGTTGTTGTTTTTGATCTTGTTGCAGATCTTGCTTCTGCAGTTGTTGGAGCTGTTGTTGACGCTGTTGTTGAAGTTGGAGTTGTTGCAATTGATATTGCTGCTGTTGGTTTTGCAATTGAGGTTGAAACTGCTGACGATACTGCTGTTGCAATTGAGAACTTTGTTGTGGCGATTGTTGTTGTTGCACCTGTGGGCTTGTTCCCAATTGTTGTTGCTGCAGCACCTGTGGGCTTGTTCCCAATTGTTGTTGTTGTTGTTGTTGTTGTTGTTGTTGTTGTTGTTGTTGTTGTTGTTGTTGTTGTTGTTGCTGTTGCTGTTGCTGTTGCTGTTGCTGTTGCTGCTGCTGCTGTTGTTGTTGTTGTTGTTGTTGCTGCTGTTGCTTCATCATTTGGATATATTGCACCATTTCTGGAAACAACGATCTCAACTTCTGATAAGCCTCATTCAACTGAGGTACTTCCGGCGGGGCTACCATAATCTGAGGAAAATTCATATTAGGATTTCCACTACCACCGCCATTAACCATCGAATTAGGATCTGCCAACGTCACCAAGTATGCAATATTACACTGCAACCTTTTCATACACGACGAATACATTGCATCATTTGCTATGCCCGTTGGTACACCACCACCAACGGAATTGAGTGGATCACTTTGAGTGCCCGTAGCTATTAATGCCCATCGGATTAGTTGAAGATTGAGATCAAGAAGAGTCGTTACTCGCGTTTGGTCGAGCGCAGTATTACGCGTCGTCGGCGTCATCATTGACATATGTCCAGTTGGTGATGGCTGTTGTGACAGCTGATACTGCTGTTGCCGTGATTGGAGATACGCTTGGTATTGCTGTGTTTGGGGATTCATATATGTCGTTGTTGTTGCTGTTGTTGTGACAGAGGGTCCTACAACAAATGCATCAATAGGAGGTCATTACCTAGCAGAATCAAAATAAATAATTCAATCAGTAGTTTGAAATAACCTAACCCTGTATTACGACTATATTGGTTTTGTCCCAAAAACGAAAATACATATTTTGTAGGCCGTTTCCATATCTAAATATCACAATTATAGATTTCTGGTATGTAATATTAATGTCATAAATCCACAACTACAATTCTTGATAAAGTATTCCAAGAAACTGGTGTTGGCTAATAATATCAAAACGAAAAAAAAAAAAATTAAAAATAAAATAAAATAAAATAAAATAAAATAAAATAAAATAAAATAAAATAAAATAAAATAAAATAAAATAAAATAAAATAAAATAAAATAAAATAAAATAAAATAAAATAAAATAAAAGAAAATAAAATAAAATAAAATAAAATAAAATAAAATAAAATAAAATAAAATAAAAT
>JAJMJJ010000281.1:0-23723 GCA_030568955.1 Geotrichum siamense (nom. inval.) | reverse complement strand
ATTCAGCATTTTTTTTCAAATAATCATCTAAATAGTACATATTTTTGAAGGATTTGATAGTATAATTTGTTTTTATTTTACCCTTTTTCGCAATATAACTCCGCTGTCGATAAAAATGTATCATATTTGAGTATTCACCTGGAATATGATCTCTTAATATAGATACTTATCTTCACACACACATATGTGTTTAGATATGTATGTATCTACTTTTATGTATTTTAAGCCATGGATATACAACCGTTTAAGTTTTGACAGTCACGACTTAGGTAAATGTACCTGGTTTCCACGCGAAATTTTCGTGAATGGATTGTAATTTACTTTCTCAAAAACTTAATCAAAACATCTTTTTCAATTAGACCTAACCCCAGTTTTTGATGGAAAAATCAAGTAATGGATTATTCTTCGGAGAATGATATCGTGACTACATATGAATACGTATATAACACATACAAACAAAATGTTAACTCAATTGGTCATCCAATATCAGTTTAGATCAGCTAAGGTTAAAGTCAAACCTACAACTTCTATTCGTGAAGTACGAAAGAAAGCTTGTGAAGTTTTTGGCTTAAGAAATGAATTGAATTACAGTCTCAAGTGAGTTTTGCCTTCGAAACATCAATTAGCTTCATGATGTACTGACAACAATTCAGATTTAAGAATGGAACATTAGATTTATCAACATTAATTAGGTTTACTTCTTTGATTCAAAATTCGAAAATTGAGCTCGTTCCAGCAACTCTTTCAGAAAAGCGTAAAGAAAATCTGGTTTCTGAGATCACCATTCGCCTTCATGTGGAAGATCTTCCGTCGTCATTTAGCGAAAAGTTGACACATACGTTTCGCACCTCAGAAACTTTATGGAATGTTTTAATTTATTTCGAGAAGACATCAGGAATTAATTTTACTCAGAGAAGCATTATGCACAAGGTAACCGAAACAAATGGCTATGTTGCTTACGAAAAGCCCGTAATACAAGGATTTTCCATTAAGATCGAGGAAATGCAGGAATTTTCTAAGTCCTTGAAGGATCTTGGACTCATTGCAAAAATGGAGACTTTAAGAGTGAGATTTGAAGGGACATCTTGGCCATTTCAGGATGTAATTTCAAAAAATGAAGCTGTTTTTCGAGCAAGTCCTGACCTTGGTTTAGGATCAGAGCAGCAATTGTCTCCATCTATTGAATCTCCTCAGAACACTGCCAAGTTGTCAGAACTCATTGATAATTCATCTCTAAAAACGCCAGTTTCCGAAACTTCCCCTGAATCTAAAGATGAAGTCAACGTGATTTCTTCAGAATCGGTGGTACCTGAATTTCCATCGGACCAAGATAATTCTACCAAAAGCATTGATTTTAACTCACATAATGAGCTCCGAAAAGTGCAAGTATACATACCTAGTGATAAGCCACGTGTGATTCAGGATGACGATGACTCTTCATATGATGTTTCTATTTCGCAAGCCCAACGGTTACACGAGCAAATTCAAAATACTTCAAAAATTAGTCCCATGCTTACTAAAAACCTTCGTACTAAGATGGAACAAGAGAAGCTTGAAAAGCTTCAAAGCACAACATTAGAAATTAGGATAAGATTCCCTGATTTAACAACAATTGATGCTCAATTCAAAGGTACCGAGACTATAGGAGCTGTGTATGAATTTGTTAAGACCGTACTACAGAGACCGGGTCTTCCTTTTATTTTATTCGTAAATCCGCCAAAAGTTATTTTTAAAGACAAATGTGAATTATTGGTTAAGGATCTCAAGTTTAGCCCACGAACTCTACTGTTTATGGAATGGGAAAAGTCAAATTTGCAAGTGTCTTTCCCAACTAAGAATCTTATGAAACAAGAATTTATGAAAAATAGCAAAACAATTACGGAAGCACCAGAGGTAAAGCTCGATTGCGCCAAGGTGGTAGAAAGTAATGAGCCTGGTGAAGAAAAAAAACCCAAGTCCATTGGATCATGGATGACAAAAGGAAAAGGTCCATTGTCTAATCATCAGAAGTCAAAATTAACGAAGTTTATTAAGCCCTCTAAATAGAAAATACTATCGGTGGGTATCTAGGTAGATCCCTACGCATGTACATACATATGTATGTATTTATTATATCATTCTACGCAAGAAAAATATTATATAATTGATTGTAACATTAATTTACTTCCAGATATTACCTACATGCCCGTAGGTACACCTACCTAGGTTCCAATTCATGTGATAAATTCCATATATTTTTCAAGTTGATATTATATGAAGACCATTTATGGGTAATAGTTTATGCAGCAAACCTTGGAAGGTATCAGATAAAATGAATGGGAAATACTGACAAATTACAGCAATATATTTTTATATTTATAGCAAGAGATTATATAGCGAAAATCCTAACACATGGTATATACATACCTAGTAGGTAGGTAGGTATGTATAAATGCTATTAAAACTCTAAGACATAGTTATTATGAGACGATCTAAAATAGGATTCATATATCATATTTCATGTGTCATGTTCTATCTACCCTTCTTTTATATTAATCAATGAACTGAGAAAATCTGGATTTTCATCGTTCTTAATCTTTATTACCATTTCCAGCACCTTAATACGGAAATTCCTTATTCCATTAAATCGATCTTCATCACTTTGTGACCATGTTAAACCAGGTTCAGTTTTGATTCTATTGCAATACTCGTTAACACTTTGTAGTACATTTGTGAGTTCATCAAGTCCCTCTGTATCCGGTATTACCAAACCATTGATATCTAATTCCGATAAAAATGATTCTATAGAAGTAAGGGATCGATAATGGTTCCAGTGAAGTGCCATGACTGTTACGTAGACGGGAAGCGTACATGCAATCACATAGTATTCAAAGCTTTTAGAACGGGCCAAAGAAAAAAGTGAAAGTGCTAGAGATGGTGATTGAAATGATTCATTCAAAGTTTTGATCGCCCAATTGAGAAGTAACGGAGCGGCTTTCGAGTGAATTTTCATATTTTCATCCTCCACTGCCAGGTTTGGTAAGCTTTCTAAAGGATCTGTAACTAAAGTACTATTTAATATTTTAGATTTGAAATAATCGTAAAGCTCAACATCAGTATCAAATCCCTCTTGAATAAATTTGATAATATCGGAATATTTCTTTTCAATTTCTTTGCCACTTGCAGAGACTTTTTTATTTGCCTTGAGGGCAAACCCATCTTGCAGGAATAAACTCGTCATACTAAGAGGTACTTTTCTTACATCTTCTTTTAACAAACCAACACCACTGCTCATCACACCACTCATTTCTGTTTCAAAAAACGCTTGCATCTTTTGACTGAATCCAGTTTTGTTGTCTCTTCCTTGATTCTTTTGTCCTTTACTCAAAATGCTCGAAAAAATTTCACCAAAAATCATTTTTTCTCTTTTCGTAGAATCAGCTACACCCTTCATTTTCTTCTTAGGTTGAAAAGTAGAACTATCAATACCTTTAACTTTTTCTGAATCGGCTATTGTATTATGAATGAATTCAACTTTCTGCGGAATGTTCGTACCCTTATGAATATTTAGAGTGTTGGGGGTGGCATATAAATCAGCCGGCAATACATTGAGATCTAATGAATCTGATTCTGTTTCTTCATTTTGTGAAACATCAAGAAAATCCCAAGAATCCTTCCTTAAGATACATCCCGTACTGAACGTACGCTGGGGTAGTATTCTGATACTTTTACAGATTGATAACATCATCTTTGATGTGTAGAACATTTATATCCTAGAGGTCAAATGTTCATGATTCATTGGGAGTATTTAGAAAATTTCAAGGGTTGGGGTTTGTTATGTACGCATTTTGGCTACGAACTTGTAATAATAACATATCGATTTTACTTTTTTTGCGTTGTCTGTTATTTCTCCGGCTCTTCAATGCTAGCATATTAGAGTACTATATATAAATTGTCCTAATGTATCTGATGCCCGAATATCAGAAGTTGGTAGTGTCGTGCCTGTTTTCCACACTTTCTTCTACTCTCCCGTTCTTACAACAGAGAATCTTTCAAATTGAGAACTAGGAGGATAGGTACCTAGGTATATATATTTCTTGAAGGGCGATGGTACCAACCTGTCTCGGGTGTTAGCGATGGAAGGTCACATTCAGAGGTCGTATCGAGGCTTGGAAGAGTTGGAGTTGTTTGTAAGATTCGTTAGATCCAGGTGAAATTACGTAATCATATCCCGTCTACTTCAGAAATGATTTGGCCAACACGACCGATTTTGTATTACTTTCTTTACCCACCCGAGAGATATATTTTAAATACAACAGAGATGTCCATTGAGCCAGATGCTGAAGTAAGTTGTGTTTAATTGAATATATTATTATTATATTTTGACCATTAACGTCGGTTTTCAGCCACTTTGGGTGGATAATACAGAGGTAGTCTCAAACACACCTACACCAGCTACTGGAGGGAGTGTTTCTACCCCACGACGATTAAATACTGCACAATCAATTGTATCAATTTTTTCGGTTGAATATTATATGCCTTTTTTTGATGTTGATACTGGTGATGTATTTAAAAGAAGTTTGATTGCGTTAAACCCTTTCACTACACAGAAATTTTTTCCCGATGATAGTGATACCGCGGACACTACTGGAGAAGATTTAGAAGCTCCATTCCGAGCTCCCCCAGATTTGTATGGACCTTTTTGGATTTCTACCACCGTTATTTTTGCTCTATTCTTCAGTTCTTCATTAACTGGAGTTTTCTATTCAGCTTACAAAGGTATTAAATATGAATACCAATTTGAATTATTATCCGGCGCAGCAACAATTCTTTATAGTTACACATTCCTTTGGCCACCGGCATTATATTTTCTTTCAGGATATATTCTTGATGCACCAACTGCACAAAATTTAGGATCTCAAACCTCTATCTCCAATTTCCTATGTTTATTTGGATACGCCAACATTATTTGGATTCCTGTTGCTATTCTTGCCGTATCACCACTTGCTGGTGCATTTCCTGGTGTGACCGACCTGATCAGATGGATAGTTGTTGGAGTTGGGTATTTAGTATCTGTAGTATTTTTGGCCAAAAACTTAAAACCAGTTTTGGTTCCGGAAGTTGCAGTTGATAAAGGATCAGGAAAGATTATGCTAGGAATGGTATGCATTTTACATATTGCTTTAGCGGTGTCGATTAAATATTTATTTTTTGGAAGTTTGAAACAGGTTTCGAATTGATTATGTTTCTAGGTTTCCGAAAGGCAAATATATGTGTATGTTACCTACAAAGGTACCTACCTACCTTCGTAAAGTTTTCGGAAGACTGTTGACATGTAATTACTATATTGAGCCATAAATGAATAACATAACAATTAAAGTGATGTAACCTTGGAGTATTTTACAGGAATTCTCTCAACACTTACACATCCCAAAATACATATGTATAAGTACTTATACTAACATAAGGTATATACATACATACCTATGTAGGTATAGTCATCCCTCGATTTTTTTTTTTTTTTTCTTCACCTAGCATTCCAAATTTTTCTCCCTTTCCCCAACACCGTCAAACACATTTTTTTTTTTTTTTTTTTTTGAACAAGTTAAGATACCACAAAAGCGAACTCCATTGCGTGAAGTCCCAGGTAATATTGTCAATTTGACTATGCGGAAACAACTTACAGATTATCAGAAAGCATGTATCAATGGTTATCGAGCTATGAACTTTTCATATAATAATGTCGCAGAAAATCTTAAAATAATCAAGAATATCTGAATCATTCAAGAAAGAAGAGCTGTAAATTCCTCAGAGCGCCCATCTGTTTATATGGATTGTGATCAACATAAAGGTATGCGGTTTTTTAAAGAAAAACAGAAAAAAACTAGGTACTCAGAAATTTCTCAAAATCTACCTATTGAAATGTTTCCAATGAAAACGCGTAGATATTTGAGGGGGAATAACATGACAACTAAAAAAAGCTGAACTTCCCTCAATACTTTGAACAGAAGCAGCTGCCATCTTACTCTTGCTATGCATAAAATTAAAGGCTGAGAATTTACCATATTTTGTCAGCATCACCTGTTATGATGAGGCTTCAATGAATTGTCGTGATGGAAAACGACGCGAAATTTATTTTGGAGATAAAAGACTCAAATATTGCCCAATATACCTGAAAAAGCACCAATCTAAGAAGGGGCTTACTATAGTGAGTTGTGATTTTTTTTATCCCAGTTGATGGCAAACTTTCTTACACGTTCTGGAGAGACTTTTCGATTTGAAGAAGATTGTTTTTTGGCATATCTCGAGGTTTTAGCTGCTAAAGTCTCTGATCTTTGCCAATTTGGTCTAATGTTTTATACACGATGTTGATTTTATAATTTCAAATTGATTGATCGAGGAATTAATGAGAACTAAATCAACACTCCTGACAATACCCTTTATTATCTCAATTTAAACCCCATTTTAAACTTCATCCTGAAATAAAATATTTGCAAGAAACGCAAGGACATTATTTCTTTTCAGGAGGATAGAATTAACAGGGCGAAGGGACAAAAGTTCTTGATTCATACATAGAGGGCTATTCCTAACAGCATGTTTGAAGCGCGTCTCAATTCAACTCCAAAACTCGTTCAGGATGTTATCATGGTTAAAATTGCAAGAATATCTTACTAACTTGTTAGGATATATATGTCTATGTAGTCTTTTAATTTATATAGCTTTCACTTTTACTTCTCTGTAATAACTTTCCGTTAGGATAAAATTTAAAGTTGGGGTAGTAGCCGATATCTGAAGTGGTTCGGGAGTTGTACGAAAAATAACAAGGTACTGACTGCACATACTACTTTCATGAATCCAGTATTTTGAATGACATTGTTAAAATTTTCATTATGCAAGAAATAAATTATGAATTAAAATAGAGGTTTAAAAGATAAATTTAAGTGGAATAGGGAAATAAACTTAATTTAAACTAGTATGGACCTTTGCACTAGAAGCAGATTTGAAGAAACATTCTCTAATTCCTTTAAGAATGCTTTAGACTGTTCTTGATTCACATATATTTTAAACGATTCAACAGATTGCAAAGAGGTACCAAAAAGGAATTCAGCATAGTCCTTAACATAAGAATCTTGCTCTTCAGCATACGTAGAAATGATATCTGTAATAATGAGATTCTTCATTGCACAAACATCCCTGGAAACTGGAAATAGAGAAAGACGTTCGAGAAGAACTTTAAGCCACATTGTACGCCAAATACGAATGTGCCTAAGCCGAGGAAAATAGTAAAGTTTATTATGTTTACTTTGCACCAGGAATGTGCTTATGATTGAAGGAGATAATGTAATTGTTGAGAGAATATAACTGACACATTCACCAGAAATATCATGTTCCAGACCTTCAGATTCCACAATGAAGGTAATAAATGGTAAAACACAACCAGTAAGTAAAGAGTTAAGTTTAAACCTTTCTGATTCTGGTAATGATAAAAAATCTTGATCATCCGGATTCGAAGAGTAGTACATATTATATTTTAGTGAATTGCACATAATTGATGCTAGTAGTGATATTGTGGCAGTTGTATAATGTCGCAAAGATGAATCATGAAGACAAGTACATTGTTGTTGGGCATTATAGAGACTCGTCAATTGGGAAAAACAGTCGGGACCCCAAGACCAATATGTTGCATTTTTGGCTAATTTTGCAATATGTTCACCTAGAAGTAGGCACAATGTATTGAGGATTTCAGTGGATTCGTTTTTATTAAGAATGAGAATAGATGAAGAAGAAGATAGTGAAGATGATCTGGAAGACCTTGGTATACCCTGAGTCCAGTCATGCTGTTGTAACTGTAATGGGAATGATATACCAGGTATTAATAAATGTGATTTTTTACTGAATCTTCTTCTTTTTTCGGCAATATCTTTATTTAAATTAGAAATGATTTTACTGAAAAGGTCGTTCAAAATGGATAATTCGACATTGGAAGGAAATGTTTCAAGATTAGACGTAGCTGAATTCCATGAGTGTTTAGCCCAAAATCCAGGATTGAATGTTGTATTTTGCAAAGTAATTGAAGTTGTCGGTTTAAAATAACTTGAAATTCCCATATTGTATCTGTAGAATGTGAAGAATGTTGCAGTGATCTATGTTTTTTGACAGATTATAAGATGGTGAACGAAAGATATAAAAGTTATTATTTGGAGAAGGAGATAGAATTTTTTTATTTTCATTTTGGAGGAACAATTGGTATTAATATAAAGAAAAGAAAGTTCATTTCATTAGATACACACATGTGCTTGTACAATCTGAAGACATAAGTCAATATGTTTGTATGTACATATAACTTACCATGTATATATTTTAGAGATTACAATAATTTCTTTTTTCATAGTAAGTTACCAATGAAAAGCATAGCGCATAAAAATTCAAACAGAAAGGTGTCTTCTGGTTGAAACGAGTTCTCGTTCAAATTGATCCATACCTGTCAAAGTGTTGGGAATGAAAGGAAACTTCTCCACATAATTTAAGAAAAGTAGATTTATAAGTAATTTATTAAAAGTCCATATCATCTGCCATAATCACACTTTGCTGTAGAGAATACTGAAAAAGAAAAAATAAAAAAATAACAATAACAACTTCAGCCCTATCAAATATTACACAAACCTTTGAACCATAATTCCGAACTACCAGTATATAGAAATACATAGTACTAACTCAAACTTACTTTTTTTTTTTTTTTTTTTTTTTTTTTGTAGCATATATTTACATGGAGTATTGGATTTGTGGTGAAATTCTTAAATTACCTACTGAATTTTAACAGTACTACCTCAAGAGAATCTGTGTTTACATTAGAGCATTGAACCAAACATACTATTGACATGTACTTACTAGTAGGCATCTGTATGTATGGAATAATATCATTATGGACCAAGTAAATAAGGTTGTTTCATAAATCTACAAAGTTCTCTGCACAAATTTTCTGTATCAATATTATTACCATAGTACTAGTTGATATGTGCATATTTCTTACAACCAGCTAAGGAAAACCAAATAACCTTAATTAAAAGAAGTTTGTCTTATATAAAATGTAGAACTGTGTAGGAGGATTCAGACAGATGGATGGCTCTTATAAACTTAATTGCTTGTAGAGGTTGGGGAACTCCCGTGTATAGGGTTCGAGAGAGAGGGAATGTGACTTGTTAGAAGGTGCATAGGAGATCTTCCTGTAATACTACCTTTGTACCTAGGTATCAGATACACAAATGATGAAACAGACTTTGAAACAAAGTCAAAATTCTTATTGAAATTGACTTAATTTGTCTAATGTTCTCAAATAATTATTTCTACATCTATGTAGTGTCCCATGTGAACAAAGATAGTCCTCATCTATTATAGTTGTACTCATCCATGCGCTAACTTGCATTTTTTTTGTATCTACATTTGATTTATTTATTTATTTTATATTTTTTTTTACTTCTTTTTTTTTTTTTTTTTTTTTTTTTTTTTTTTTTTTTTTTTTTTTTTTTTTTTTTTTTTTTTTTTTTTTTTTTTTTTTTTTTTTTTTTTTTTTTTTTTTTTTTTTTTTTTTTTTTTTTTTTTTTTTTTTTGCTATGTTTATGTAATTTTAGGTAGTGATTTTACTTCTACAGCTTTTGTGTGCTAGGAAATCGGAAAACTTTTATGGGTTAACTCATATTGAGGTAAGTTTGTAAGACTTATGTTGGTTCCCATTTCTTGAAGTAATCACCTTTAGATATTTATTTGGCAATATTTGCAGCCAAGGAACTGTTCTTTGAGGGATCTTTCCCGAGTCTGGAAGCTTTTTCGGTTGAGTATACAAAATATAAACTGAGCATACACACACGTCCCATCGTGTAGTCATTATCACAAAATTCACAGATTAATTAGTTTGAATGCTAAATTAATATAATTGATTAAAATTATCTTGTGTTTTTTTCTTTTTAATATATATATATATATATATATATATATATATGTATGTGTGTGTCTGTTGACTCATTTACGTGCGAACTGTATTTTTGTGATTGAGTAATATACTTACTATAGTTCTTAAATTACGAAAGTACTGTGTTTACGCTTATGAATTGTGAGATAAAACTTGACGTAAATGTAATAACTTGATAAACCAAATAAGTTTTGCATGCATCAAGAAGTAATTATAAAATAAAAATGGAAATGAATATAAAAGTTATATAAATTTGACGCAGATGGTATAAGCAGTTTAGGGTCACACGGACAAGATGTAACGTTATGTGATGAGAGATATAGCAATGGTGCTGGATCCATTAAGAGTAGCGGGAGACAAATTGCAACCGAGAAATGAAAACCAGGATAAATTCTCCTCCAACCAAGCTCAAAATGAACTAATCCAAATATTTCACTTATATATGAAAAGGTATAATTTCCAGTTTACTTAGCGCACAAAAGTTTTTTTTACAAAATTACTTATAATTACATAAACACCATAGCAAAACAGAAAAATATATAGGTCAGTCCATGACAGGGGATACTTGTCATAGTGCTCTGCTACTTTGGTTAATAATAAAATACCTATAGCTGATAAATATTTACAATTAACAAGTCTAAGCCTGGATTCTAATGTTGGCCACGTATTTTGACCTGTCAATAACTGAAAAGTTTATATATATAACTTGTTACATATAATTCTTTGGTTTGATAGTTTGTTTCTTATAATCAGTTTGTATTTTGTAAACCCAATCTATGCTACTGAATGACAAAAAATAAAATTGATTCTATAGACAATTTGTATTCCTCCATAAAATGTTATGTAATATTGAACCCTTTTACTTTTTATATTTTTATTTTCACCTCCCAATCAAGTTCTTCGCAACTATAAGTAGTCGCAAACAATTTAAAGGAAAGTCACCTATTGGTCTATTTTTTCTGCATGAAAAACTTTTTACTCTCTAGGAATCGTCAGTTTTCAAGCTGGTACCCAGAGCTCCGTATAAAAAGAAATCTGAAAATATTAACGTTAAAAAATCATATATAGTATGAATTATGTACGAATGTTCTATGTATTATCTATTTTTATTTCGAATGAATAAATTATTTTTTATATGTATATATTAACAATTCATAAAACAGGGAAGGAGAAGGGGAAGGGAGTTAAAATATTTATATGGTCTCTAACTTATCCAAAATAGCCTTGGTGAATTCAGACGTCGTAGCAGTACCGTTAATATCCTTAGTCAAAACCTTACCATCAGCAATAACACCGTAGGTAGCCTTGGAAATTCTGTCAGCATGATCATCGAGACCTAAATGTCTCAAAAGCATAGCAGATGAAAGAATCATGGCGGTGGGGTTAGCCTCGTTACGACCCTTGATGTCCAAACCGACGTGTCTGCAACCAGGTTCGAAAACAGCATGTTCGCGACCAATATTGACACCAGGGACAAGACCGGGACCACCGACAAGAGCGGCACCAATGTTACTAAGAATAGTACCGTAAAGATTAGGAGTGACCAAAACATCGAATTGTTGAGGCCAAGAAACAGCTTGCATAGAAGCGTTATCGACAATCATGTCAGAGTACTGAATATGAGGGTAGTCTTCACTAACTTCCTTGACAGTGGCACGGAAAAGACCATCAGCAAGCTTCATGATATTAGCCTTGTGGATAGCAGTAACCTTCTTACGTCCGTTCTTGTTGGCGAAGTCATAAGCGAAGCGAGCAATTCTCTCAGATTTATACTTGGTAATGATCTTGAGTGATTCAACAACACCAGCGACAGATTGATGTTCAAGACCAGAGTACTCACCTTCGGTATTTTCTCTGATAAGTACCATATCGATATCCTTCAAACGGGTCTCAACACCCTCAATATTTCTGATGTGAACAAGAGAAGCGTAGATATCCAATTCACGTCTAAGAGCAACATTGAATGAAACGTGGCCAGCCTTTTCAACAGGAGTATACAAAATACCTTTCAAACCAACCTTGTTTCTCTTAAGAGAAGCAATGGCATCAGCAACACCAGCAGAATCATCTTGAAGACCAGTAACATTAACTTCTTCCCAGTCCACAGGAACGTTTTCAGCCTTGAACAAAGTCTTGACTGAATCAGTGATTTCAGCACCAATACCGTCACCTATCAACGAATCACAGTTAGCAAAAACGATTTTGTCCGAAACAAGTAAAAAATTTATCCGAAGGACAGTTGCGGAAATTCCAGAGTGAAATATTTACTATTTGTCGAATCCAGATGCTGACATTTCCGGGTGAAATGCTTCGAATACAAGTTCTAAAGATCGATGAAAAACAGATATGCAGGAAATAACATGATGAATTAAAACTAAGTCGATTTTTCATGTGGGAATTGAATAACGAGATTTGCATAGTAAACAAGGAAAATCCAACCAATCACAAAAAGATCCGAAAATGTTGCCAAAAGGCAAAATAAATGGATTCACAGTCCTTCAAACAAATAGGAGCAATAGTACATACCAGGAATCAAAGTAACGTTAAATCTACCGCCGTATTTAGTAGGCTCACTGGGTGAAAGAGATGCAGTAGTGGTTAGGCATCTCTTGGTGGGGGCAGCAACAGAGCGGAGAACAGACTGCGAAAAAATAAAAACCACAAAAGGCAAGGTTAGATTTATATCTTACTGCAGTGAATCAGGAGTGAACAAACAACATACCTTTGAGAAAGTGGAAGCAAGCATTGTTATTTTCCAATGGTGTATGGAAAAAAGAAGAAGAAGAAAAAAAAAGAAAGAGAGAGAAAAGAACGGGAAAAGAACAATTGGAAAGGCTTTTATACTTCTGTCGATCTACAATAGGAAATAGTGTAGTTTTTAGGTTTTTCACTTTTTTTATTTCCACACTGATTTGCTAGGTAGAACATATTAATTTTAGTTATATATTACGTTAATGTCATCACTTTAAATAATTTACTACCCCATCCATTATTATCATTACTATGCAATTACAAGTTTGTTGTGATGGTATTCAGAACAGATTTTTACTGTCGATGATTTGGTTTAACTTCTTGGTGGGTGATGCTTTGGCAAATTACGTTCCGCGACGCGAAAAATCCCTCTCACCAACCCTGAACCCCCCAATAAGCGTAAAGGGCAAAGGCCGTGCATTTCATACCCCTACACACCATAGATATCCGTATTCCCTCATCAAGCCTCAATTTTCATGTATTCATCTTATATTTTGTGTTGTGGGTCAAAATCTTTAACTATAGAATAATCGTTCTATTATCTACTGCCAAATTCCTGACACTCTCTTGAACGGTCTTAAGTATTAAGTTTTATATTTAGAACTAGTTCCGGAGAACATTCAACGTCTTTTCCTCGATTAACGTTTTTCTCTGGTTCGTGCATACATACCTACATACATGCATATTTCCATGAAATATATATTTGGGTAAAGAAGTAAGATTTGGCTTGATACGTGCAATAGGAGTAGCTATTCCGAAATTCGACCCATTGTAATATATTCATTTCGACCCATCGACCGCGTTTGATCTGCTGCTATCTCTTTTCCTTCTCGGTGAATGACAACTAGACGTTTTAATATTTTCGGGTAAGACGTCAAGAACGTGTCAAAACACTTCTCACACATCTTTGAAAGTTCCTCAGATGTGTATTCCGACAAATCATCAAAGAAAATACCGCCGATACCAGGACATTCTTTGCGGTGTTTAATGCAAAATTACTCGTTGCAATATTTCTTCAACTCGTTTCATCGATATGGTCTGTGGTGTCTCTGTGAGAGTTGGTTGAATGGTTTGTGTCATATTTTTATCACCACCAATCTCACACTCTTCCACTAGGATTCATGATGTTAAAGTATCTGTCGTTCAAATATGTCATGTAAGTTTTAAGACTTATGGAATGTCCATAAACACTATAAGGTAGGAGTTCAATATGATCCGCGCGTATTTGTTCCTAACACTCCAAGCGAGATGTCTGTTGCATTTTTTTTTCAACAACTCGACAGTTCTGAAGAACATCAGAAATACTACTTCCTTCTTTCTTATTATCTGTGCTTTGTTATTCCACGGGAAGAATTTGTCCAGTAACCGGCGTTTCTAGAGGTTTCATATCCTTTCATGTAACATAGCCTATTATCCAGTGCTTACTTTAGTATTAAGTCGTAGACATTTGCTGGTACTTCACCAATATTACTCTATTTCCTATTTATTACTAATGTCACTACCATCATATGTCTACCAATGTTAAATTTGTTCATCGAAAGCAAAAAGTGGACCATCATGTTGGAATTTTTCAAAAGGTCATATTTGGGAATTGAATTTAATAAGAAAAATTTCCCAATAGCTTAGGAACGGCTGAAGTCAGATAGATTGTAAGGTTCTTTACTTCTTGGCTCACAATTCTCACTACCCCACAATGCATCTCACAAATCATTCCTATTATTAGAAAATTTCAAAAAAAAAAAAAAAAAAAAAAAAAAATAAAATAAAAATAAAAATAAAAAACGGCCCTTCTCGCTATTAATTTATGAGAGCAGCATAAAATTGTATGTAGGGAAAAATATACTGTTCAGAAAAGGGCTCAGATGAAAATTAATGGTAAATCGAAGTGGAATGCACACACATTTCATACTTGTATTGCCTTTTGAATAAATTGTTCTAATAAGATCAATTTTGTTTTCAATGCAAAGTAATATTTAAACAAACATACCCATATACTTATGCAACTTTCTATTGGTTCATAATCGTCAACTGAAAATATTTTGCTCGTACCATAATTTAATAGTTAAAGTATTGCAAATAATTGATACTACTATGCACGTGAGTATATTATTATGACACAATTGAATAATAATGCACTAATAAAATGTTGAAATTTAGAGAATTAACAAGTGTATTAACACAATTGGAATTTCTCCTTGCTGCTGGTCATGGTGACAGCAACACTGGTCCTGATGACGGTACTGCTGGTGAAGAAAATAACATAGAAGAGATGGAGTGGTTAAAAGGCATGTCAGAACAGGTAGGGTGACCATGGGTTGAATGTGATGAAGTGATTAGAATATTTAAGGAAGATAGAGAAAGAATAGAGATTGAGAAAAACATAAAAAAGAAATACTGTGGTGAGTTGGAAACTGACGTAAAAGATGAGTATGATGAAATTTTAAAGACTGAAAAAGCAATGTGGTACAAGGAAGCACAGCAAAAATTTCAGGCTCAAAGTTACAGAAACTTGGGAAGAAACATGATAGAAACACATTTAGCAAAATTGTGCAATTTAGGTCGGGCTGCAGTAAGATTGGCGACTACTACAGGAAACTACGAGTTTCTATGGAAGACTACAAGACGAAACAGTCGGCCATGCGTAGACAGAACGTATATTGTATGAAAACAATAGGTCGATCCTACGAAGAATATTTGAAGACATGATGATCTAAACTGCTTAATACGACAAAAGGAATTGATGCAGTTTGCGAATTTATTCAAAAAAAAGAAATAAAAAATGAAAAATTCAAGAGAACAAAATATACATAAACAGTTGAATAGGCAAAGGGATTACAACAGTGATGAATATTACAGCCAACATGACGTCCATGATTCAGAAGAAGGGTGGTTCTAATCTTATGAGAATAAAAAGCCGTTTATGGTTTTAGAGGGGCTCTCAAGAGATCTTCACCTTATAGGAAAAAGATGTTTGAAGTTTAAAGCAGTTGAAACTTACAATGGTAACTACAAAATGAGAAAAGGTTCAATATCATGGAAAGTACATAAAAATCTTTGCTATATAATCAATTTATATATTTCTGTATACTTAACTGTAACAACATAGCAAAATAAAGCTAAGCAAAAAAAAAAAAAAAAAAAAAAAAAAAAAAAAAAAAAAAAAAAAAAAAAAAAAAAAAAAAAAAAAAAAAATCGACGCAATTGAAATAAAAAAAAAGTGTCAGGTCTGATGTTGATGTGCCTTAAAACAAACAATAATAATAAAAATAGAAGTCGTAAGTAGGGCATAGTAATTATTTGTAATACAAGGTAATTATCTAGTTCTGGATATTTAGAAAAGTTGAAATATCTTTTTGAAGTTTTCAGGAAATAGTTCTTGAACTTTAGCTAGAACAAACTTGACTAAGTTTTGGTTATTAGTACTGAGCAGTGATTAGTCATGTTTTGTTGCTTATATAACGCTTTAATGCTCAAGTTATAAAGTCTCTATAATTTAAAATCATATACTATTAGTAATCTATTATGTTATTAACAGTGTCCGTATGTTGCCACCAATATTCTCTAGATAATTCTGTAAAGAAATATTTCAACCATCAGTATCCTCTTTCTGCCCATTTACCAATCCCTTTTGATATTATTTCACCACCTAAATTTCTAATATAATGGTTGCCAATGAGAAGAAGCAGCAAATTGCTGCAAGTTTTGTTAAGTTCCTTAATACGTGTATGTCGGATGGTACAATCTCTTCTGACGATACCGAATCAGTGCAATTTGCTGTCGACTGTCTTAAAGACGTATTTACTTTGAGTGGTTCCGAAAGTACTGTCGATTTGGAAGAACTGGTTGATAAAATTGATACTGTATCGGTAAATGATTCACCACTTCCACAACAAGATGTTTCTGAAGAAGATAAGCAAAAAGCAGAACAATGCAAAACAGAAGGTAACAGAGCTGTAGCTTCAAGAAAATATGCTGACGCCATTGAAAAATATACTGAAGCTATTGAACTTAATCCTGTTAACGCCATTTATTATTCAAACAGAGCTGCTGCCTATAGCGGAAATGCAGACCACGCCAAAGCTATCGAAGATGCCAAAATGGCTTTGAAGGTTGATCCTTCATATACCAAAGCCTACTCTCGCCTTGGACTTGCCTACTTTGCTCTTGGTGATGCCCAAGAATCTATGGACGCTTATAAGAAGGGTTTGGATGCTGAAGGTGACAGAGCTTCAGAGGCTATGAAGAAAGGTTACGAAACCGCCAAAAAACGTGTTGAAGAACAACTTGATGCCGGTGCTGATTCCTCACTCGAAAAATCTGAAACCACTGGCGAATCTGCTGATTCCGGTGCTAAAGCAGGTGGTTTCCCCGGTTTTGGTGCTAGTGGTATGCCCGATTTTGCTTCTTTAATGAATGATCCTCAAATTGCACAAATGGCACAAAACTTGATGTCCAACCCTGGCGCTTTGAGTGGATTAATGAACAACCCAGCATTGCAGGATTTGGCTAAAAACTTTATGGGTAATGCTAAAAAATAAAAGCAAAGAAGAAATATTTACTTGATAGTATATTGTTGTCATTGAATTTGATATAATATATAATCTTAAATTTTTAATTGTATTTGAAAAGCTTTGTGTTTTTATGTCTTTAGAAGAAAGATACATAGATACAAATATGTACCTAGGAGGTACCTATGCGTTGTTGCTTGAAATAGATTTTTGATTTTTCAAGGGTTATATTTTCGATCTTAATTCAACTTTGTAAACAATTAAACATATTAAAAGCTTTAAATATATTAAGATGTTTTCTGAATATTAACAGATATGAATTATTTGAATATTGATAGAATGTAAAGAACTTAAATAATTTTTTAAATAATCAAGAACTAGAGCTCACTATGTTGCAAAAGTTTTCAGTTCATAGAGTCAATTTTATGTGTTTACAAAAAAGATAATGGGTTTACATATCTTATAATTCTATCAACATAGGTTCCTCGTTTGAGTTTGAAGGTTCAGGAATAGTTGCAATATTAGGATTACCACCAGAATGCTGACTGAGACCTGATGTGTGTGTAGTGGCAGGAACGGCATCAGTTGTAGACGCAGGAGCCAGAGCAGACGCAGAAATGGATGCAGGAGCAGGAGGAGCTGATCCTTGTAAAGTATTGTAATACTGTCCATAAACCGGGGCAGAAGGCTCGCCATATATTGGTTGTAAACCCTGAGAAGTAGTAGAAAGTGATGGATATCCATTAGTTGAAGGAGTCAATGTATTGTATGTATATGTATTGACTGGCGGACCGGCGCTACTAGAAGAATAAGGAGCAGAAGAAAAAGTATGCGACACGTATGGAGTAACTAGGGGATAAGAACTATTTCCAGTAACAGGAAAAGGTTGTAGTCCAGTAGATTGGGGTGGAACTGTAGATTCAGCTTGTTGTCTTTCCGGTGCACCTTGATGTTCGAAAGAGGGTTCCTGATTTATTGGAGGGGGATATGCATAATTTGGTTGACCAGAGTAAGTAGTTGGTTGATAGGCTGAATTTATTGACTGTTTACCGTAGGCAGAAGCCAATTTTTCTTCCAATCTTGCATCATATAATCGCTTGACAGCTGCTAACTTATTACTAACATCTAGTGCCATTTCATACTTCTGAGAACTTGATTCGATTGACTTTAAAAGTTTAGGCCGGAGGTCTGTAAACATTCTAGGAAATTCAGGAACTGAATTGTAATCTTGTGTAGTTTCAAGTTTTTTGGCATATAACCTGATGCTATCCATTTCAGATTGTGTTAATTCCCAATCAGGCTGTACGGGTTGCTCAGTAGAAGTCTGGGGGAGTCCTGGATCAGAACTCTGTGCATTATCAGATTTTGACATAGAATTTCCTTCCATTTCACGTAAACTTGCAGCAATAGCGGCATTAAGTACTTCATCATCGTCGTCATCGTTGTTACTAGCGGATGCTGAGTGACTGACTGGTGCTGGTGCTGGGGCTGCTGCTTTACTTTCTGCCAGACTGAGTTCCAAAGCTCTCTTCAAATCTTCATCCATATCATTATCGAAATCTACTGAAAAATTAGAAATCGGTATAGAATCGTTTACCACATTCTTTCTTGCACCTCCAGATGTTAAATTATCAAAGCAGTTATCGCAAACTCGGACAGGGGTGTTAATACCGAAATGAGGAAGAGAAATTGTTTTTGAACAACATTTTTGAATAAATACACCACCACAGTTTCTGCAATGGTGTTTTCTATTTACAAAAGAAAAAGGTGTACCACTAATCATGCAAGTGTCGGAGTCTACCCATTCTGGTGGGGCATTAGTATCGATGAATGTTGAAGTCAACTTTTTTGAATTAAGAGGAAATTCAAACCCTTCATTTTTTAATGTATTATACATAGTCTCCATATATCCAAGTTGAATCTGACCCTCAAACGCATTTTTCCAATTTTGTAAGCTTTCCAAAGCTAACTGCTTGACATCAGGATTGGCATCCGGTTGTCTAATAATCACTGCCAGACTATCCACAAACTCCCTACTGGCGATTTCGATCAAAAAATGTATTCCACCATTCTTGATACAGGAATCTGTAAGCTCTAAAGCCAATATTTGAACATTTGGATTTTTAAACAACAAGCGTTTCTTTAAAGCTCTCATTGCATCTTTAGCTGGGACTGTTTTACTTCGAATCAAATCACAAATATCAAGATTTAGTGCCAAATCTTGTTCCCCAGTTGGTAAGTTCTCTGATGTGGCATTATTAATTTGTTCAACAATATTCACTGATGATGACGATGAAAACCAAGACGTCATTATATTTAATTGTTCTTATGGAAGTCCATAAATCAAGAAGGATCGAAGATGTACTTGAAAACCTAAAGTATCGAGAAAAAATGCCCACGTAAAAAATAATGAAGGCAAATTTCCCAACCCAAAGACAAAGCTGTATTTTCCTAAAATGATCAACACATGTGAATTTGACGTAAGGCGGAACTCTCCGAAATTTCATTTATTGAGGTTATACAACTGCCATGTGCCAAATAGCGTAGAATGGTGAATGTTTATGCAGAGTAGAAGACACTTTTGTGAACCAAAACAAGAACATCTTTACCATTTAGAAAACCAAACAAATAAATTTATACAAAAGAAGTTGTACATATGACGGGTTGCTTTGGATTAGTTATCTATGTTAGAAAAATTCATACAAATGGTAATGGGGATAGAACAGTTGAGTCAAGATGGATTAAGAAGTAGTGAATTAATAGTAGTTGTTTGCGTGTATGGGATTGTTTTTAAATGCTGAATATAAATTGATTTACTGGTCGTCGTGATGCAAAGATGCAAGGGTAAATATACTATTAAATGTACTATCTGATCTTGTTTTAGTCCATCCTTAATAAACTAGTACTTTATTTCTTTGATATATTTATCATTAATTTCACTACGTATTTCAATTATTTACAAACATACCTATGCAAGTTGTACATATCTATTGCTGTAAAATGTTTGTATTTTATTCTAGTTAAATAGATGATGTCGATATAATGTATGATATGTTGTATGTAGGTAATTACATACAATATATGGTGTAGTATGTCATACTTAAAATGACAATTAATCCGTTCATCAATTATTTGATCAAACTGAAAACTTCCAATATATACAAGGAATATTGAACCACATGGTATAGTGCTAATCATCTATTTTTTTCTTTTCTACGGTATCTAATCTAACCAATAACTGAATACCTACCTACACATATATATAGTCTATGAAAACAAAAGACTATTAGTTGTAAAACATGTATAAAGTTCTAATTATCAAGGTACCAATTGATTCATTTCAATAAACAATTATTAAACCATTGTATTAGGATTGCTTTATATGATCTATAAATTACATTATAAACGTAAAAATTTTGCTCATAAAAACAAACCAAGAACCTCCAAGCTGAAGAAATTAAGAATGGACATCGACTTTCAGGAAGTAACAGTTCAGTATCTCCGTTACTGTGGAAAATATAAATTTACCCTGTTGATATGTCGAGAGGAACATAAGGTAGAAATATCAAAATAAAGAAATAGTAGTTTAGACATAGTGTTGCTCAATAAATTTCATTTTGGTGTATCCATGAATCGTAGGAATTGATTCTGATCCAAATAGTTTGAAGGTAGCTTTATTGTTCTTGGACAATGTTTCCCAACTGTGAAACTCACAAATTCCAAAATTTGATAGCAAAGCATATCATCATGCATCAAAAATAAGAAACAGGTATTTTCTCATGTAGTAATTAACTTCTGATGACTGACCTTCTGTCCTATTAAACTAAATATTACACAAGTTCCCAGAAATCCAATGAGATTGAAAAATGCCTTCCTAGAAAATTCCCGTTCTTCTTCTTCGGTTCGAAAGGAATTGAAAATACGTCGCAAATTAGGTAGAGGCTACATGCCAAATATATTAGAAATGAATACTTCCTACGATTCATCATTAGTTATAATGACTTTACTTACCATATTGGAAAAAATATGTGAAATGTAGCGTTGGTATATTCAGATAATTGAAAAAAAAGCGAATCAAATTGATGAAGTAAATATACTCATAACGGATTCTATCACATGACCAATTACTTATTTTCCTCCTGTAAGAAATTTAAGTATCATGTGTTATTTTACAACTATATTGGCCATAACTGCTGAAATAAATATAAAATAATGATGACCGTTCAGGCCCTTCAAAGAACAGCTAACTTGCTACAAATATTACCAAACAAATATCAGAAGTGATTACTTCAAAAAATGGGAACCAGGATAAGTTCTCCAACTGAGCTCAATATGAGTTAATCCAAAGATTTTACTTACATAATACCCTGCTGTATGGTGCAGTGGTATTACGCACAGGTTTCAACTTCCAATTGCCGGCCTGTGTGAGAGTGCCAAACCCCAGTCCCTGGTTCAAACCTGGTATAAAGCACTTATATTTTGGCTTTCCCTATCTAAAATCCATACATTCTATTTACAACGCCCTGCGCTATCATCCTTACTATATCATGCCTACCACGGTACATCTGGTTTCTGGTTTTCCCCATGGCCTCGCCATGTTTTCATAATATATCCTACCTGTCATATCTTGAGTATATATATTTAACAAGAATACAACTCTCAGAAAAAAACACATGTACTCATTTTTACTTATCTTCAGATGTTGTTATGTACCTACGTAGGTATCTTATTCACCTCTGAACACGTTTGTTAGGTACCTACCTAGGTAGGTGCTGTAGGATTTGCAAAAAAAAAAAGCTTACTTTAAGTTGTGTGTCCGCGCAGCAAATCCACAGTCTTAAAAGTGTAAGAACTTAGTTAAAGGTAGAAGTAATAAAATGTGCTTGATATTCGATAAAGATAAAAGATAAAAACTACATAAGACAAAAATAAAGATAATAATGAATGTTAATATTCTTTCTGCGTTTTTTATTATTATTCTTGAATAAAATGTGTGAAATCTGTATGTTGCCTACAGGTCTAAAAACCAAAAAATAGTTGATATTTTATACAACAAATATAAGCATGAAAAATCAATCAAAAGATAACAGTAGTTTGCTAAGTGATAAGACACTGAGTTCAGTGTTGTGTTCTATGTTATATTCCACGAAGTTGTGGGAAATAAAACAGGTACCTAGCCTACATACATACATACATACATACATACATACATATGTTTGTATGTAGATATGACAAATTGAAATATAATATGGAAACATGGAGAGACCATGGAAAACCCCAAAATCCAGTTACACCATAGTAGTTGTGATATAGTAACATTTGAAGAATAACTGAAGCAATGTATAATGAATTATGCAAATCAAGCATATGTAAAGAAATCAAATAAATGTGCAATAATACATGCTAAATGCCACAAAGTTCGTTACGAACATGAAGAAATATTCAATATTTTGTCTATTTCCACGTGGATGGAACGATATAATAATTACCCAATAAAGTATTAAAATTCTAAAATTATATAAATCAAATATACGAAAAGCAGTTCCCTTGAATAATGTACACCATTTTGGCAAAAGAATAGTAGTAGCGAATCGTAAATTGAGTGCAATAAAAATAAAGAATTATATTGTTATGCATTTTTCAATTTTTTCTTCATCTTTTTAGCTCTCTTTTTGGCCCTGGATTCTTTCCATGCGTCCCTATAACCTTGAAATTTTCTATAATAATCCTTTGCAAATCCAAACACTGAAATCGCAAATATAACGACTGTGAAAGGAACACCCACAATCCAAAAAAAACTGACACCATAGCTTAATTCAGGAAAATATGTAAAATTCATACCATAATAACCAGACCAAAAAGATAAAGGGAGGAAAATGACTGAGACGATGGACAATATATTCATACTGTTGTTTTGAGACATAGAAATAGTGTTGAAAATTAAGTCAATTAGATTTTTAACATTGTTTCTGATGTCATCGATGTCTTCAGTATAAGTTTCAAGATGATCTGAAATATCACAGAGATAATCTTTTGCCAATTCTGTAATAATAGCATCGCCTATGCTCTGTTCATCATGATCAGAATTAAAATCGTCCATATCATCACTAGAAGAATTGTGTTCCTTTAAGGAGACAACTAAATCTCCAATTGGAGCAATGGTTGATCTCAGTGAAGTAAGATCACCTGTCATTAAATGAAGTTCTTCTGTTAAAGCCATGCTAGGAATATGAAGGGATTGAAATTGAAAATCATCCATTCGGCGCTGGTAAGCAGAAAAAATGGGATGTAGAAGATTAACACATGTATCAAGAACAGTCTGGAATAAAACGGAGGGATCACAAGACTCTCTCAAAATTGTCGAATCATTAGAAAGCCGTTCAAGCAATGGACGTTCAACATCTGTTGCGGACTGTTGAAAAAATGTAATGACCGTGTTGTTTGAACAAAGAAACATTGATACTTGTTCAACTCCAACAGCACGCTTATATTTGGCTAATGGTCGCTTTTCTTCAATA